>PNEQ01001651.1:5113-42907 GCA_003012365.1 Medauroidea extradentata | reverse complement strand
GTAGTTATCTGTTAAAATAAACCTATATTTCCTCAAAATAACGTACTACTTTGTAATTAAATAAGATTAAAGACCGTTTTAATGCCATTTTTGGGTTTAGGGGTCAGAATTGGCCAAATTCGGCTATAGCGAAGACACGGCTATAGCGAAGTTCGAACCCAGAACCATGACATTTCGCTATAACGAGACTCTACTGTACATATATGGCTTACTATATCTACTATATACTGTATTTGCTGTTTTTAAACACTCGATTACCTTTTACTGCTTCAATAAACCAATATTTTAGTCATACAAACACACAGTCAACTCCAATTATTTGCTCTACTGGACTGAGGTCAATGCCTCAGAAAATATAAAATCGAGGATAACCCTCTTCTTACAGTGTAAACGAACATGGTCACTATTTTTCCTACAATAATAAGCAGCAATTGAATACCATCGAATATACAGCAAAGTGTTACTACAAGCACAATCACATAATAGAACATATGTCACATACACACTCTTAGTTCATCCCACGAGCTGGTGGTACTTCTCATTCTTCATCTGTTACCTTCTGGCTGTGTTAAAGATAATGTCCACCCTCATAATACAATTTTAAAATGAGAACTACCTCAGAATGCCTTAGTCAGAGATAAAAGTGAAAACTAGTGTGTTTCTAAACAGACACAAATGTTAAGTCTGTACATAAAAAAATGCACAGACATGCACAGGCATATGCACACAACACACACACACACACAGACACACACACGTATACGAAAGAAACAAATATAGTATGATTACAAACTTCACGTAAAAATTGTATATGCACTAAGCCAGCAAAACCACAGCACTTTGGTTGAAAAAATCTGTAATAGACTTCTGTTTTCATGGGGTTCTCTCTTTTTTTTCAAACTGCATTCCGTATTTACCTCAAGGATAATTTGTCAACAAGAGTGCCCCCTCTTCCTGTTCCTAGCGAATTGTTTGTCCATCCCAGCACAGCTGAGTGTGTAATATGCTACTGTTGGAGTAGGCCACCGTCCTCATCCTCTTCCTCCCCACTATTCTCCGTTTCTCCAGTGTGATCTTGGGCACGATACACATTTTAGCTTCACCTGGCACGGTACAGTCCACTTCAAACCTAACTCAGCAATACTGTCATTGTCTACGTTTTCACATTCTTCTATGCCTCGTAAACAAGTAGCCAAATTATTTACTGAAAATTCATAATCATAAAAATCAGCAAAATCTTTGATTTCAATGTCAGGAAAATTTTCTTTCCCACTATTTGGTGACAGTTCCATACTTGATTAAATTCCAACCCTTTTCAACTTCAGAAACAGCATCCGATAAGGTCAACTTCTTTCAGAAAATCCAGAGATCAGAACCCTCATTAACATATCACTCCACAGAAATTTACTTTGTGTAAGCTGGTAGCATTTATGTAACACATCACCCTCAATCTTAGGTTGCTGGACTTGTGACCAGGTGTGTCACACACTGTTTCTAAAGCTAGTATCCTCAAGGGAAGACACTTCCAATACAAATCAGTCTTATCTGCATTATACCTTTGCTCATGCTACAAATTTTCAGATTCAACAACTTCTTGAAACTGTTTATGAAATCCACTTGTAGCCGAACGACTTATAAGCAATTAACCTCTCACCATGCATTGCAATTTCATTAAACTGTTTAAACCCAGTTAACCAGCTCGACGAAGCGTTGAACTTTTTTTCCGTCATGATATTTTAAAAAAACTTCTCGCTTGTTCAGCACAAATAAAACCAGATACGTACCATATTTACGCGAGCATAGTGCACACTTTTATGCCAAAACATTGGATAAAAATTCAGGGTTGCGCACCATACACGGAAAATAGTAAAAAATAAAATAAAAAAAATACACTGAGAAAAAAAGCTGCGTCGGAATAGGGGGGGGGAGGAGGAGGAGGGGGAGGAGGAGGAGGAGGAGGAGGAGGAGGAGGAGGCGGCACAGTTTTAGTCGTAAACTGACGGGCTGTCAAAAGTGGGAGGAAGTGAGAGAATGTCTGGTTCCTCCATCACTAGTACCTCTCTTCCTTTTCACCCCCCCCCCCCTTTTCCAACACCTGTGCTTTGCAGCAGTAACAGTCGCTGCTAAAACCCTAACTACGTTGTTTGACCTTATCAACGTTGCTGTTCAAAATGTTACTCAGTGTTTACATTAATACGCGGGTTAAAAACTTGCCTAATGGTCAGAAGTTTACCAACTTTTACACAGATAGGTTTAACCTGTTTGTTATAAAATATGCTGCTCGGCAATTTGATGTGGCAGAAACAAAAGTTTGTGGGTGGCAGGCAGAAGCAATATGAGAAATTAATTTTGAAGTCTCTAGTGATCAGCGATAGTTCAATGGGTAAAGAAAGAAAAAAAAGGTGACAGTATTTGTTTTCGGGAGAGAAGGGTCAAATAATAAAGCCTATCCTGGTACCACTATCTCTCTCAGGGACACACTTGGAAGCAGCAGGCCAAGGGAGGGAAGGTTGTGCAAGCAGAGAGGCACACGCGCACGCAGGCTGGTAGACAGCAGTAGGCGACCTTGGTAGGATATTATAGCTGCAGAGGAGGGAGGGACAAGCCCCACCCCCATAGCTCTCCACCCTCTCCGCCTCGTCACTCTCTAGCCAGTGTGAATGTCATCTTTCCTCTCTTTTTCTTTGTTGCCAACCACGTTTCCTTCCTTCCTCTTCCCCTTGGCTGTCTATCATAGCCTCCCTCGCGTTGCTTCACTATCTCATAGGCTACTCTGTTTTTTTTTAACATACTGTACGTATTGGCAAAGAACTTAAATTTTTTCCTCTGGACCTTGTCCCAAAAATCATGGTGCACGTTATACACGAGTATATACAGTTAAGTATCTTTTTGCCCTTTTCTGAATACAACACTGAAACATAACTTTACCAAGCTCATTGCATGTTGCAAATTTCACAGCTTTTCTCTTTTTCATTATGCTAGTCAAATCTAACTGTTTGCATGTGCAATTGCATTAGCTTAGTATTTTCTGATGTCCTGAATTTTAGTTCCTCCGACTCCATATGTGACCTCCATTTTGTTTTTTACTTCACCTTTCTGTTTAATGTTAGCATAACACAATTGCATTTGGTAGACACGCTCCGATACGCATGCACAACTGATACCATTTTGAAACTGTCAGTGACCATATTAGGTATAACTGGCTGTCTTGACAGGGAGGGTAAACAACAGGTGCCCCGGTTATGTGTGACTGACAAGTGTTACCAATTCACAACAGTTGTGCGGAGGTCAACTCAATACTCGATGCAACGTGTACACAGTACAGTATAAGTTATAAAAAAATAAATTTTCTCTTAACTCCTAACTGCAACATTCTACTATAGTCGAATATACAAAACATTGGTCATGTGACTGTAAACACTACGTACATGGTTTTCTCGCTTGAAAATAACCTAACGTAATCTACAAAAAGAACTATTTTTTTACACTGCCTTGGCATAATTAAAATATTCATCCCGCAGCAGAAGAGTTAAGAATGTCGTGCAGACATCAAATGTCAGCTTGTTCCTGACAAAGAAGATGAAAATAATTATTCCTACTAATTTTTATTTGATTCTTTCTTAAGAATGTTGTGGTTAAGCTACAAATCAGATAATATGCTCATGGATAGTCGAGAGTTGACTAAAGTGTGCGTGCGTGAATGTATGTCTGCGTATAGAAACACACATACATGCACACACATGTAAATACCTGCCTGCTGTAGTGTGGCCCAGGCCCTGACCCCAGATTAATTTTTATATGTTTATTTTACAATATGAATGTTTCAATTTTATTTGGCATTTATAATGTAGGCCTCATGGTCATTCTAACAATGGTGTCTGAGAGTTTTGTTAAGAACAATTTGTAATTTATTTGTTAAATGCCAGCACATCAGTGGAAATTAATTTGTATTTAAAATAATCAATTTGAGTTTCTTAAAATAAGTGACATTTAATTCGGTAATTAGAAATTACTCATTTAACAGTAAGAATAACACTTTGCTTAATTATGTTCATATTTATTTAAAATTTAAATGATTTGGTAAATTTATATGTATTTTTTTTGCTTAAATTGTTTGCATTTGAATTTAACGAAATTGTGTGTTCATTGTTAAAGCTCGGAGTGTGAAAAGGACAGAGATATTAATCTAAATTTAGTGTTTCCAAGAAAAGTTACTATATTTCAGTGCAAAACCAGCCTATAAACATGAAAGTTAAGAATTTGCCGCCATATTTGGTTGCAACCAATAAGATCACAGACTGTTGCTGATTGGCCGCGTCAAATATAAATTTAATGTTTTCTTCACCTAGCAACAAGGTAAGTACTAAATATATTTGTATATAATTGATTTGGAAACTAAAATGTTAATGTTTGTAAATATGTGGAGATTCACGAGTTCAAAATGTTCTTTAATTATGTAAAAACGTAATATTTTTAATTGTTTCCTGTAATGGCCGCGGGGCGGCACCACTGGCGAGCAACACCGATAGCTTGCACGCGAAGGGCTGGGGAGTCCATGGCGAGATGTAGCCCGAGAAGGTAGTGGGTAGTTGGCCGCTGAGGTATTATTCAAGATAGCATGAGCAGAGTCGGTTGTGCGGGAGAGGAGTGACGATGGAGGCAGAACCGACAGGGTTCTGCTGGTAAAATTATGTGAACGGGTGGTTCTGAGGAACTAGTGCTGATTTATTTCATAAATAATTTGTTAAGTTGGGGTTTTCATTAATCAGGAACTGATAAATTCTCGGTTAAGGTTTTTTTTCTGGCAAGGGATGAAATTTATAACATAGTAATTATTTGTTGAAAAATAAATAAAACTAGTGATTACAACGCATCTTCTAAAATGATCCGTAATTATGTTCAGAAAACCACATAGGAATAGATCTACCAAAAATAATTTTCGATTCAAGTAAAATTAATTTATGTAGGGCTGGCAACCGCTACACAACAATATTTTTTCATTTATTTCATCACCAATGTTATGGTGCAGTATTTTAGCACTGTCATGCTACTTTAATGACACAAGTCTGTGTTTGTGTTTACAGGTTAGGTACGATATAAGTACCCGCCAAATTTTAGTTTTAAACTGGTCCAGTTCATTGTTGTTTAAATAATTTTTTTACTGTAATCTGGGGTAACTTGAAACTGTTTCTTTTTTCAGGAATTTTCATTTCACACATGGTAGGAGTAACAAAAAAATGTAGGAAATTTTTCAACAAAGGCCAACTTAAATTGCCAGTGTAACTTTATATTCAAGACTGTAGTACTGTATGTGAAATAATTGCTACATGTAGATGACTGTCACATAAATCACAACTTGATAAAAGCATGTATAGATTGTGCTACAGTAATGTGCCATCTACAATTATTTTGTTCAATCAAATAGAGTAATAAGAATTTTAACAATAATTAAAAACATTATAAACTACTGTAATTAATGGCAAAACAATTACTAAAATAAATTTGTTTTTTTCTTTAATTAACGTCCAAGAGAAATTTCATGCTGCCATAAATTAATTGTATAGGCCATTCGGAATAAAGTGAGCACTAAAGATTTAACCTTTGAAAAAAATCACTAGCCGTTACTTCATATAAGCCAACATTAACAACAGTTACATTATTGTTTGTATGGTTGGTAGCGAATAACTGCATGTAGTCCCGTGTATTTTCTTATTTGAATACAGCATTAGTGAAACAACATCAATTGCAAACGACCTCTCTGTATTTATTTAATAATATTTAAGTTCTTACTGACATACCTACTGACTGTATAGTTTTAATTAATTAGCGGCAGCACAATGCGACGCAACCGAGTCGATTATCGTTGGCACATGCCGCTAGTGCTTCGCGTCACAGAGGTAGTTTGAAATTTCACCGACAGATGGCATCAGAGTTAGGTTTTCGCCGCTTGGAGACGAATTGCGTCATTCAGTTTGTTTGTCAGTTATGTAATGAATATGGGTTTCTGATAAGCACATATAAAAGTATTAGAAATGACTGTTCATGAATATCATTGATAAATTATGTGAAGTCATTAGTAATGTAAGTTGTTATGATTTATGATCGCCAGCCTGAGTATCTGGAAATAGAAAAAGCATTTTTTCCCCCTGTTTCAAACGTTAAGAAAATACGTTATTTATTGTTTCTCTTTACGTGCGTCGTCATCGTTCATTGCAGTATGCTGAACGGAACTTGAATTCTTGAGTTGTGTGTGTCGTGTTTTTAGTGGCGGTTTTAATTTAAAAGTTCGAATATACTGTGCATGCATTTACGAGATTCGTAACGGTAATAGCGCCGTTAGCGTAGACGCAGAGAAACCAGTGTTATAAGATGTTTACTCGCAGGTATTTATAACTAAGATTACGGTACTACTGAGTATAGCACATATTCAACACACATGCATTTAATGAGTACATATTGTAGCTAAAATTTATCGGAGCACTGTAACGTAAATGTAAACATTGTACAAGCTTATGTAAATAAAAGCAAGTGGCAATGTTGATGTTTACATGTAGCGGAAAGATATAAACTGGCAGAAAATAGAAATTAATCAGGGCTTTTTTGAGTGCTCACTTTATTCTGAATCACCTATACATACCTGCTTTCACACAAATTCCTTTCAGCATTTGTTTGCCTTTTCAGTTTAACAAAGTACTTTTACAAATATTTAATAAGGGAACAGTACAAGTTTTTTACTTATCAGAGTTTCCTACTTTCTACTATGTGTGGTTAAATTACACATTTGAAGTGGAAAAAAATGGTACATATAGTGATTTCCACTCACCCCTTGATAAGGCCAGAAGGTCCAATCTGCGTGGCAAACATCAGATTGAATTCTATAGGTTCAGAGAGCTCGCTGCCTGTCAGGGGTGATTTGATACTGAACTTGCGTAACACATCTGCCATCTCCTGCTTCGACATGCCGTCCAGCTGGAAACATTCCATTCCACCTTACTACAGATTCTATTCACTGTTAAGACATAAAATAGCTGTACAAATAACCAATACACAATAATTCAGTTATAAAACCAGAAGGACTCTATGCTCTTCAGTCTCTCTATCTTAAATACAAAGGGACAGTTGAAAGAACTTAACTACAAGTAAGGAAGATTCTCAGGGGAATCCTGCGAGCCCAGAAGACTATCAATGGGAACTGGAAGAATAAGAAAACTGAGGAACTACAAGTACAACGAAAATATCATGGACACATTGATGAAACAATTGTTGAAATTTTATAGACACCAACTAAGAACGGAGGAAAACCTACTCAGCGAAAAGACATTTATTAAATCACATCATTAAAGTCCACCTCAAAGTAGGTCAAAAAGGTCAAAATAAATGCACAAGAAACCAGTATTACACTAGAGATAATCCAAAACAGATAAGTAATCAGAAGCAAAGACAACAGCGTTAAATAATTTGAAGTGAATAATTAAAAAGGAGATTCATATATTGTATTTCCGAGAAAGAGAGAAAGATAAGACATGAAAGAATGAAGAGGTTCTGGTAAGACAGAAAAGAATGGCTACGAAGCAATAATAGGTTCAATGTGGTCCATAGTTTGACACATCCCAAAGAAAAAATCAACACATCACATTTTAAACTGAAAATCCTTTCAATTTTGTATATAGGTAATCTGTTTTGTGAATATCTAACAACGAACTGAAATCTGAAAGGTCAACATATACGCATGTGTGTATGTGTGCGCACGCGTATGTGGTGTGTGCACGCGTATGTGGTGTGTGTGTGTATACAACAAAATGTATGCACGAATGTAAAAATTCTGCCAGTATAATAACCATAAATGCAGAAAACTTTTCATTCAACATGCAAACACTGTTCTGTAAGGATTTAATTGCTGCAACTTCGGGAAATAATTCCTCATGGAAAATTATGTAGAAATTACACGGATATTTCATAGCCAAATTTAAAATTGTAGAAGGTACGAGTCCTAGAAAATAAGAGTTTAAAAATACATGTACATCTGGGGAAATTTCCGAAAATGGCATTGAGTTACATTACAATTCTTTCCAAAAATTTGGATACATCAAAACCAATAAAACTGCATGCATCTTCCATGATCATTCACAAAATAAAGTCAACAAAGTAATCATTCTAAATTTAAAAATGTGTTGCTTTTTTGACAAATTGTGTACAAAATCATATCAATGATGAAACCAAATCAGGATCCACAAAATAAAGTTTAACAATTTGTCAACTACCGAACAATGAAAACTAAGAGAAATTTGAAAGAAGATCAAAAGTCAATACTGCAAAACCAATCAACGAGCGAGTGTAACGTATCCACAAGCAAGTAAGATTAGACTGAGAAGAACTGCACACGACTAGCAAGGGCACACAACAGGTAGCAGAGTCAACAGTTATTGGTAGTGATGATAGAGAATGCCTTTTCGGGATAGGAATCAGAAAAGCCAGCTAAAAAATACTCAATAGGCTACATTTATACTAACCTAAATTTATTTACAATAAAGTGAATTCAAAATCAAACTACAGAAATAATAACAGGTCATAACAGAGAAAGTAAACTGTTAGAATTAAACAAAAAGTGCTAGAATTACAGTCTAGGTATGTTTGAAACTTATGCAAAGATATAAAAACAGGTTACAATTACATCTTCCAACATATAATTCAACATCCAAATAGTTGCCTTACTATTTGTGTAGTTGGCAGCAAAATTACGCAATATAGTTTCGTGTAGTTTCCTATTTAAATAAAACAATGCTGAAACAAAGCCAACCAAAATTGACATACTTGTATTTTATTAATTAATAAACTTGTTTATTAACCTCTAATGGTTCCTACCTACCGCAAAAGCTAACTTGCACATGCAAACATAAAGTGCAGTGTCCAGAGGTTAGGGGCCATGGTGGCTGAATGGTCGGGCCATGGTGGCTGAATGGTCAGACCATTCGCCTCCCCCAAGGCAATCCGGGTTCGATTCCAGGCAGGGTTGGACCCATGATTTTTGCATGTGGGAATTGTGCTGGACGATGCCGATGGCCGGCTGGTTTTCTCGAGGATCTCCCATTTCCCGCGCCTCTTCATTCCGGCGCTGCTCCATACTCACCTGATGTCACCCTTCACCAGCACTAAAGACCTCAATGTTAAGCGCTGACCAAACTCTTCCACTCACTCACTCCAGAGAGGTTAGAAATGATACTGTTGCGGGATTGTGAAACTGGCTGAAAATAAAACTTTAGCAAGGCTTTTTTGCATGCTCACTTTATCCCAAACCACCTGCAGTTGGGAGAACACAAAAAACAGATGGACAACACAATTTTCAAGCGGTTGCGCAGTCACAACGTTTTGCTGGCCAGGCCAGCATCCTCTGGCAGCGAGTGATTGCACACTAAGCGATGGTTGGTAACTAGCACACCTAGCAGCTGAAGGATGAACTAGGGTGTGGCTGGAAATTTTAAAGTTATTGGAAATTGAGGCCTGGTGGTTGTCTGTATTTTGTGACATACTGATGGGCTAGTTCCCAGCGCCTCAGTTCTGCACTATTGTCTGAAGGTGGTAAGGATCTAACCACTCTGGTGTAACAGGCGTCAAAAGAGAGTTTATGAAGGGCTGCACGTGCAGCATCTGGTTTATCTTGCAGGTTTAGGTTGGAACTGATCACAGCCGACATCATACAAGCAATAGCCAGTAGCTGCACACGCAGCCTCCCACAAACTCTCTTTTGATGCCTATCACAACGCCAGAATAAATCCAACCTCCATATGAAAAATCAAAATCTTCCTTCTTGTTAACCACAAAATAAAAAGATGCTATGTTAAATAATAAAAAATTAAAGTCACACCATTTATATTAACTTATCACTTCATTATCACATTTACATTCCATTATGCGCCAAGTACAGGCTGTCCAAAAATTTTTTGTTTTAAGTGAGTGCATGTGCAGTGCTTCAAATATTGAGTGTGTTGCTTGGTGTATGTAAGCAATGGTGCCAACACAACACAAAGTCATTCTGTGCACTGAAATACGCAAAGACAATGTCAGTAATAACAGTTCAGCGCAAGTTTCGAGTTAATCCACCAGATAAAAACAAAATCAAGCGATGGCACAAGCAATTTGTAGACAGTGGTTGTCAGTGCAAACGTAAAAGTTTCGGTCGCCTGTCATGTTCAGCAGAAAGAGTTCGATAAGATCTTGAGTTCTGGACACCCTCGTCGTGTCACTGAGCATTAGTGTGATTCCCCAAAGGAGAATGTTTTTGATGCCATATGAAGGGGAAAGTTTGCGGGACATTTTTATTTGCAGAAAATACCATTACTGGATCTGTTCACCTTGACGTGCTCCAACTGTGGTTATTGGCACAGCTTGAAGAAGACTCGCATGATTTAATCTTGCAATAAGATGGTGCTCCACCACACCAGCATCGTGTCATGCAAGGATACCTCAATGGCCATCTTCCGCAACAGTGGATAGGTCACATTGGTCATGACGATGGTACATATTGATATCTGGCACATTATAAAAAATGCTTGTATAAAGTTACATTGGGTTGTATAATACACTTTAGGCATATACAACCATGCATTTTGTGCTAACAAGGTCAACATAAATGGCCTAAGTTTTTTTTGTAATGCACATTCACTTTCTGACAACCCGTATTAGGTAACAGAAACTTATAGGGTGGGGGGGACTCTCAAAGTGGTGCATGGACTATACTTTTGCTGAGAAAATCAACACCTTGTGAATAAGGAAGCAAAACTAAACATTACATGGAGGTATCACTAATTATATGTAGCCAAGAATTGAAGTCTACATACATTGGCATGTCAGGCTACAACAATCACAAAGAAAAATGTCATGTCAACAAAACTGCAACAAATTTACTTTTTAACTGATTTTTCAATTTTCAACTTTTTTTCTGCACACAGAAAGTTATACGAGAACAGAAAGGGAAGGAAATAAGCAACATGTGGACAACACTGATAAGTGCAGCAGACTAGAAAGATGTGGGAGGTATGCTGACCCCAAAGGAAGTCCTTTCATGACATATTCACTCTTCACTGTCTACAGGAATGCTAAATTGCTGTTAAGTTTCAACAAAGAGTGACCAACAGCATGACAGTGGCAGAAAACCAGTCTGATGTTGCGCTTGTATGCTGTTGCTACATAGGCTGCCTGCCATATTGATATGATGAGGTACAGCATTTTCACAGAAATACAAAAATTTGGTATTACAGTTACTTGAAATATTAACTTTCCAGAATGTTTAATCAAAACATTTTTGTGCTGCCTATACATGTTATAAATGAAAGGAAGAGGCAGATAGGCTATTAGTATGTACAAAAGATAGAAGCATAAGTACTTACGTTTTGGTACTTGACAGATACAAACAGAAATATAAGATGACACATAATCGCGGAAGCGCATATCGCGATGTTTTGCTGCTTAGAGCAGCTTCCTCGGACAAAGAGACATGGCTGACAACGGTATGGCTGCCGATGAACTGACGCTGATGCACCTAGCAGCCAATGGTTAAACTCAACTGATATGAGGCGGGAGATTCGAAAGCGTCAAGTAGAGGAGGAAGTAAAAGGGTTTATGATTAATTGTGGGAGGCTGACTGACTGGGGATGTTATATTATATTGAGACCAGGTGGTTACCTGAATTTGGTGATGTACTAATGAGCTAGTTCTCATAGTCTGAGTTCAGACATTGTAAGAGGGTAACTTCCTACCATTGAATAGTTTTAGGGACCAAATGAAAGTACAGTAGAATCCCGTTGTTACGACTCCTCACGGTTTCCAGCTAAAGGGTCGTAAAAATGAAAGGATCGTAATAGAGGAACAGGTACATTTTGGGCTGATTTCAACTCAGCCAGCTTAAATTTGATTTTTTGCATTTAGTTTATATTCAGTCATCTATGGCATAAATATACAGTTATTAAATTAAATACAAATTATTTCAATAATCAGATGCCTCTGTAAAAAATTATATTCTAAAAAGCAATCTTCAGTCTCTCGTCACAAAGAAATGGCACAAACACAGTACTAAATACCCACTGCCATTGACTTAGTGTGGAAAAATCATATGATTTATTATTGACAAGTAAACTTTCTATCTGAGATATTATTAAACATAATTCTAAAGTCTTTGACACTGTTAAAAACCCAGTGTGCCGAGACCTGTGTGCTTGGTCTGGTTGTGTAGGATAGGTGAGGGGAGAGCATCGCTGCTGACCTTGGCATGTCTTGCTTTCAGCTGGCTGTGTGCGCGTGATCCACTCTGCTCGCCAGTGAAGCATACAGACCACAACAGCTTGTATTATTTATGTGAAAGTATACTGCCATGATATAAAGCTTTTCAGTGCAGCCACTAAGTCTATTTTTCATGGTTATTTCAGCATGTCATAGTTATAAGATTTTAAGCGGTACCAATAAAAATGTTTGTTAAAGAACACACAGTTCAAAAAAGTCTATACTTCCCGGGGGCAAAAAAAAAAACAGTACGCTGAATAGGGAGAGCAAATTTAACTCCCCAAAAGTGCTAAAAATGGACTTTTCAAGGTCCTGTCACATACAAAATGACTGAATTTCTCGTCGCTTAGTCTTAGGCCTATACGAAAAATAATGAAACTATGCACAACGCACCAGTTTAATACTCTGTACTGCAGACAGAGCCAAAGTAGCTTTTATTGCTCCCCTGTTGAGTGAGCAAAAACCTTGTTAGTCCACATGTCGCATGCAGCGACAGGACTAGTAGTACTTGCATCACAGGCCGTTTTTACGACTGCTACATGCCTCATGTGCTGAGTGATCAATAACACAGCTGAAGTTGTCAAGGTCAAGTAGGTACTGTCAGAACTCGTGCACATGATCCAATGTGAAGCTAGAGAAAAAAAGGATGAGATAACACTGAATTTTTTTTTGTTTTTCTACAGACTAGGTGCCATGTTGGTCCTTTTTTTTTCTGCAGTGATGTTACGAGGGTAAAAAAAATGTCATCTCTTCATCCCCAATCCCACTGGGCCCTCGCCACCAGATATGGAAACGAAGGCTGACAGAGAGCGAGAAAGACAAATACAAGACTCTGTTTTGCAGCCAGACAGGATGCTAGTTGCACATGACTATCAGACAGTTATAGGGAAAGGCAGGCGGTGTGGCCGCAACTTTGGACGTAGACTGTATTTACCCATGTACCATCCGGCCCCATGTAAGATCGGCACACCATATTGTCAACATACCCTTTTGAAAAAAAAAAATTTTTTTACTATTCTGTTTAAATTTAATTTATTTTTGCGTAAAAAACATAATGAAATTATACCCCAAAAGTATACACCCACACCTCATGTTGTTAATATGCTCGAATGAAAACATAGTTTTTTCACTATTTTGTTTGAATTTAGTTTACTTTTGCGTAAAAACATAATGTGTAGCACAACGCGCAGCATGTTGGAACAAAGATGGCAATGGCTGGCTGCGCCGAACACGGGCGAACTATCCATGGCAACGTATGCTGCACTCTGTAACTACAAGCTGTAACTGAAGAACGTGCTCAGCCGCGCTGTACAGTGTCACATTCTGACAGTGCCAAGAAACACTATCTCGGCCTCCGCGTTGCTTGTACGTGCATAGATGCTTGTTCATCTGGCCAAACAAGTCAAATAATGCATCGTCAATCAACATCGTTGTAATGTGCAGACGTTTTTAGAATGAAACAAATCACTAAATGGCGTGGTGCTGGCTAGGCGCAGCTCAGCATGGCCCGGTGCTGCCTAGATTGCTGGAGTTTGGCACGTCCCGGAGGACGGCCACGGCGCCACGAGCTGTACGCACAGTACGTCTGTACAGGGCGTGGGCGACAGTAATGCCGGTGTTGCGTATTTACATCTGATAAGCTACAATCTGATGTTATATTGTATATACAGCGAACCCTCGATAACTTGGACCTCAATGTCCCGGACTTCGGATAACTCGGAGAGAATTTCAAAAAACAAAATTAATTTTAATTAAATTATTTTTTGGTCAAAAATCATAAGAAAATTGTGCCTGCCTAATTTAAATCCATCACATTTTATTTAAAAACAGTACTAAGCTTTAAAAGCAGTTGGTCATCGCTACGTAGCATTTAATAATCCCACCGTAAAATATCTGGCAAGTTCCGTGTGGTTAAATGTTGCTAGCGAGGCGCACGAGTATAGATGCAATTCAGCAAGCGTGCGAGTAGAGATGCAACTCAGCAGGCAGACCTCCCTTCTTTATCTTTCCTCCCTCTTCAAAGCGCAAACCATTCACGTACATGCGTCATAAACAAACATTTCAGTATGATGCTGGTGATTTGGACGGTAACTACACGTCACAATGGTACCTAAAGGGAAATTTATTTTGTTGTGGTATGTGCGATAAAGTCAAGATTGTAAAACATTTTGTCCCGGACATTAATAAAAAATAATTAAAAGCTATTGGTTTACATTGCAATGTAGGCAAGGTGGTGAGAGAGTTTTACGGCCCTTTGACGTCTTACAAGCCGATGAGGGTGAAGTGAGGTGAAAGAACAACATAACATCCATGCCCGAGCAAGGATTCGAACCCAGGGCCTCTCGCACTGTAAAGTGGCGCCTAACCCACTACGCTAGCGGCCAGCGTGATATTGAAAAAAACAGGGCTTAAATTATAAAAAAAGGGAGACGGAGCAGAAAGAGGCATTTGCCCCGGGCCGCACATTCTAGAGGGCCTCGCTTTTGAAAAAGTTAAATTATTAAAATGAATTGGCTTTTATTGAGTTTCCGTTAATGTTGATGGTACGTGTGAAATTTATTTTAAGTGTAAAGTGTGTGTAAAAAAAATCACTGAACTTTGATGACGCAGCTAGTATGAAGGGAGGCCTACAAGCGCACATTATCAATTCAACCACGGCCGTAGACTTCAACTAAACAAAAAAAAAGTAGGAAAGGTAGACTGAGATTTACGTTGCTCCTGGCCTCGTATTCTAGCAAAGAGGCCCTAGAAAAAAAAATTTTTCATAGGAAACTAACAGCTGGCTGCAGACACTGTGACATGCTGATGTAGAGCAATTTTTAACGTAAATATCTCGTAAGTTACGTGTGGTCACGTGTGGTGTTTTTATTACTGTAGAGACTGTACCGGTTGACCTTGACTACTTCCGCTCGGTCTCTACCACCCTAGCTTATTTCTCTCTCTCACACACACACACACACACACACACACACACACACACATAGACTGTCGCCAGCCAAATGAGAGAAGGGGGTGAGAACTTTTATGTGGTCGAAGGGTGTCTTGGTGCCAGCTTCTGGCACAGATAAAAAAAGATCAGCCAGAAGTAGCATAAAAAATAACTAAAAAAGAATTGGCCGGCCCAGGTTGTTTGATATTCTTTCTTTTATAGTTCTCCACATTACAGTGATAATTTCCCCACTACCCCCTCCTGTAAATTGATACGTACAAAGCAGTATATATTGCCGCCTCTTTTGCTTGTAGAAATGATAGCATACTGATTTCCTCACGTTTCTTGTGATTAATGACTGATTATCCCTCCTCCCCGGATGCCCCTCGATAACATGGACAAATCGTAACTCGGACCGCTTCTCCCCCCTTTTAGTCCGAGTTATCGAGGGTTCACTGTACTTATATTTCCTTTGTAATAAATGCTTCCAGCAGTCTGTAATGTACGGCAAATCCCATTTTTTGAGGCCTCAATTTTCATCCAAAACCTTGATTTACGTGTATGACCCGCACCCCAACTTTTCAATATGGGTTTTTGGAAAAAACAGGCCTCAAAGTGGTGTTATACCTCTAAAATAGTGAATATAGTGACCATCTGACTTGGAAAAATGACTATAAAGTTTAAATTTGCCACTATGATTAAATAGGCCTACATAACTGAGTCACATAATAATTTACCAATATTAAGCAACTGTCTTTCTATCAGGCCATGAAACTACAGGCCGAGTCTGAATTGGTGTAATATGATATTTTGTGATTTTAAACTACTGTAAAGTACATAAAATTTGTACCCCAAACATGAGTCATGTAACCATTTGTCAAACAATATCGTTCTGGGCACATCAATACTGTTAAAACAATTACACATTAGTGGGTATTTTGTACTCATGTTTCATGTGTACGATATTAGACACAACTATTTTCAGTGAAAATATTTTAAAGATTTCGTTCAATTTAACGAGATTCTTTCACTAATTTTATTGCTGTTTTTCATGTCATTTAGTTATAAATTTTACTAATGTTTTACATGTCAAGATCTATTGCTGCAGTATCAAATGTGTGCTGGGCTAAGTACTATATTTAAATATAAATATTTATAAAATATGTAACTTTAGTTTAATGGTTTGAAAATGTACACAAATGTTACACCTAGTCTGTGTGTTGTACAGACCTAAAAGTCACTAAATACATATGAATGGAATGAGGACATAGAAGTTATAAACAAATATTAATAACCTGAATAAATAGGTATAATTTATTCCAACAGTAAAATCAGACAATTCGTTGACAAAAAAAAGTCAATTATGTCATGTTGACCCTCGAATGTTTTCCGTCGCACCTTCGAAGATGCAAACACAAGTGATAAAAAATTTATAGCTCTGAATAACCTATACCTTTGTTTTCCGCCTTCACATTTCCGATTTAAGATGCAACAATTTAACCCTAGTCTTTTTTTCCCCCGCTGGCAAAATTTATGCTGGATTATGATAATAGTTGAGTTCTCGCAATTGGTGAAGAAAATTGATTGCAATTTCACAGACACATGAATTCTGGCAAAATTAATGCTGCGTCATTACAAATTTAAAATTCATTGTTCTTAAAATCTTTTTGCTTTATTAAAATATAAAAAATATTTTTTATTATAACGTATCAAAAACAAAAATAAAATTGATAACATTTAATAAGCTACCAGGATAAATAAACGTGTTGCATTACTTAACCTAAACAACCACCATATTCCAGTTGACTTCAATACTCTAGAAATTCTCACTGTCGAAGATTGAGTTCGTCAATTGTCAAATTTTCATAGTTCCGCACATGTTTAGAAATTTTTGAAATTTCAAACAGATAGGGACTACAGTTCCAGACACACATTTGTCTAACACACAAACAATCTAACAACATTGCCAAGCTTACCAAAGGACTAAAGTCCCTGTCAATCTTAAATACAGTAAAAGTAAATACAAAACAATCTGAACATTGTATTTACCTTCCTTCATTAATTCAACAGAATTTTTATGGAGCGATTTCATTGATTTAAAAAAAAAAAAAAAAAAAGCCAATTTTGAGGACTTCTAAAAGTGAAAATTTTCAGAAAAAGTGACTAAAAGTGTCTTTTATCAAAAATAGTGACTAGAAGTAAAAAATGTGACCGACTTTGAGGCCTGAAAAAAAGGTGCGGGTGGTACATGGGTAAATACTGTACTTTCCGAAGCTGAAGAGAAGACAAGGCTCAGGAACGCGGCTATGGGTTAGCGACAAGTGGAGGGCTACGCCCCCCCCCCTCACTACCACACCGCCATTCTCAACTACCACCTTGCTGCTCTGCCTTGAGATCTCGTCACGTCAGCAGCATACAGTAGACAAGGCATGGCAGTTCACGCATGTGCACACAAGAACAATCTGGCTTGGTGGGGGTGGGTATTAGCTGGTGTGGACAGTTAGGAGGGATGTTATCTATTTTTAACAGTGCGTGTCTTGCAGCACAGCACTCAGCAAGGAAAATGCAACACAGATCAACAAGTGGATGAAAAGTATTTTTTAGCAGATGTTCCTTAAAATTTTGACCCAATTTTTTCACGGTTCGTCAAAAAAGAGTCGTAAACAATGGGGTCGTAACAACGAGATTTTCCTGCAACAGTATAACCAAGCAAAATATTATACGTGGGAACATTGTAACAGGATTCTACTGAATGTTTAACTTACGACAACAATGATGCTGATAAGACTATGTTCAGAAACCTGGTTTACGAAGAATGAACAAACACTACAGTTCTTAGAATACCAGTTTACTTTTTACACAACTACCAGTTAGAATGCATGCACGACCATATTAGTATAGTAGAACCCTAAATTTATGAGGCCTTGTGATGTCCAATATTAACCTTGTAAAATTGGGGATAGGCCACACAGTGCCTACAATGACCTCGTAAAATCCAGTACTTGTAAAATCGGGGTTCTACTGTATAGTCAGAAAACAATTACAGAGTCAGTCAAAGAGTAAAAAAAACAAAACAAGGTACTGTAGAGAACTGCTTCTGCAACTCTCTTAGGCAGGAAATAAAATCCGGGCCCTTCACACCTTGACAACAATGTCTCGACACTCCTCGCGCGTGGCCTCTGGAGTTTTCTTGTCTGCAGCAAGTTTCTCCAAGTGAGCCTTGATGAGGTGGTCGAGTCGGAAACACTCTCCGTTTCCCACATCCTTTACCATGAGGTCGGCAAATCGGTCGACGTGCCCAGATGCCCTGGAAACATTTTAGTCGCAGTTGGGTTGACAATAAGAGCGTGATTACACTATCCAAGTAAGTACAGGCTGGCAGCAAGGATGAGAAAGAGGCTCACTTGAGGACTGACTCCGGAGTGAGGATGGAACAGTCGACCTCCAGCATCTGCTCCTCCAGTACAAAGAAGCTACGCCAGGCGTGCAGCAGGTTGGCTTTAAGAGCACAGCCCATCGGTCCAAAGTCAAACTGCCCAGTGATACCTGCGACAAGCGTCAGCCACGTCACGTACATACCCTCCACACAATAACACAAGCAACTTGAATAACAAATACAATACGAGTCTTCGGCTAGGTTCAGTTACGTTCACATTCACACCTCAACTTTCCTCTCGTCAGTTTGTAGTTTCTTCTGAGTTTTGCAGATTAACTTTGCCAACAACAAATTTGCTTTCAGCATCTATGTTGATACTATCTTGACTTTACATATCTTTATATTAGCAGTTAAGTACTGTAATCATATTTTAATTTTATTCCCATGACTGATTTTTTTACACATTTATATTAAAAATTCAGTTTCATCAAATATTTCAACCTTCAGCTCCCTGAAGCCCAATTTTTCAAGTGTACTGCTGTGCGAAAATAAACTTTAAAAGATTGGTTCTGTGGTTGTCCACCTACATGAGTACTGTTATCTGATTTCACCTGAAAATGGGACACATCTTAAAAAACTAGATATGTAAAATCTGTGGTGAAATTAAAAAAAAAAACTCCTTAGTTAGTGCCATATTCCTAGACACACTGTTTGCAGCAAATTACAAGGGTATGTATATTTCTGAACTGCTTGATGCCCTCAAGTAATTCTAAAGCTTTTGAACAATAAAAAATGTGGGTATAAGAATGTGCCTTGTATTAATAATAGCTGTTCCCCCAGTTCTGCTCTGACTCAGCTGCAACAGAAAACAATGACAATCCCCCGCAAAACTACAAAGCCATCACACCAGCTTGCAGTAGTTGCTATAATGGCGTGATGCACAAATGACAACAATAAATACAACAGGTCTACAAAATACACTAAGAGTTTTGAAAAACTCTGATGAAAAACTAATTGAACTACCGTACTAACATGGTTTTGAGCACATTGAGATACAACTGTCTTTGTTGTATAGTATTTTGCTTGCTTGATGCACTCCAATGTGGCTTATTTGGTGTCACACAAAATGTCAATGTGATACCACCTTATCCCACGTTCTGTGAAGGACACGCGCTAGAACAGCCCAGACACATTCTTGGTAGACATCTTAAGGTTCTTAAGTCCATGGAACAAAGTCCTCATGTTGCCATTTTAATGAAAGTTATTGTTCTAGAACTTGCATCAAAGTAAAATGAACCACATTTTTTTTGCAATATTGTCAATGCTCAATGAGGTAACTATCCCATGACTGCTACATTAACTGACGTCGTAATCATCCAAACTCTACGTCAAATATCTGAGTGTAGATTTTGTAAGGCTTCCAGCAAGTGTGTCGCACACTCTTTTCACACATTCATCACAAACTTGTTTTGCAACCGATGTTAGCACAGTCATCACATATAACTCTACTGACTCAGAAAAGCTTATACGGGTCTGTACATGCCATCTGTTGGCAGCAAAAAATGCACACATTTACCAAAATGTGCCAAAAACTTCAAAATAATTACTACTTATACAACTATATTTTCCAAAACCCATTAAATACTTTATAAATACAGCAATCCCTCAGTATTCAAACCCAATACAGTAACTGCCAATTCACTAATTCACATTTAAATAACTATACCAATTTATTCAACACTCTTTAGTTCACATGGCGCATGCACGTGCATACACACAAATTATATTGTCGTCTCAGACGCACACAATATTTGAATGTGCAGCTGGCTGCCTCTTAGTAACAAAACCCATGTTTCTTACATCTTTGTAGTAAGCTGTGATACCACATTATATTCCCATCGCAACAGTGTCTGCAGTTCCATGCTGTGCAAAAATCACAATAGGTATACAGTAGAGAGCAAAAGTCACTATGGCACCGAAACACAAAGCAAAGCAACTGTATTCTTTATTTTTTTAGGAAAGTGGTTTTAGGCCTAGTTAACAAAATGAATTAAGAATACAAGCCCGGTATTATGCTGCTGTTGTTGGAGGGACATCACTCACACCTATATTAAGAGCTTTCCTGTTGTATTCTATGTATAATAGGTACCTAATTTATTTATTCAGGCCAAGCAACAGTATAATGGGTTGCTGTATAGTAAGCTTCTACTGCACTAGGTTAAGTTAGAAAGTGATTCTTAGGCTACTGAAAAAGCACATTCACAAGAGTCTTATCTGCTAATGTATGTAGAAGTACATTTAGCAGCTGCAGCACACTTATTAACAAGAAGATATTACCTAATATCCAAATATATATTTTCTCACAATTTTAAATACAAGTACATTGCTGTCATTCAGCAGATGGCATGTCAGTAAAGACAGTCTTGTCACTACAGGTGCTATGTTACAAATATACAGTACTAGTAATGTCTTAGTATTCCTACCAGTATTCCTGGTCTTGTACCATATACTATACAAAGATACTTTCATACTTTTACACAAAAACAGATACAGTTAATAATTTTGCTACAGTAAAATTAACTAATACTGTTATGGAAATCACACAAAACCATTTAATGCTTCCCTTCACAGAAAGTGTCTTAGGTAATAAAACTTTAAGGCTGGTATTCCTAAACATGAGGGTCTACATAAGTGCTACCATCTCGGGCGCTAGAAAAGCAACGGCCGAGATCTAACGCATGATCACATTCCTAAACTTATTTTCTCCATGCCCTGAGATGGTGTCGGATAAGTCACGACTCATTATGTATGTGAGACAACAAATAAATAAGGATGACGCAGGGTAGTGCTTTTTCTTATAGAACAAGTAGCAGTGACTTTGAATAGATATTCAACAAAAACACATTGATTTTTACATTTGAAACGTAATGTAATACATTTTAATTTGTTTCAAATTTGAAGTAATAATAAATATAGCAATAAAGATTAAAAATTACCAATCAGTTTCAGAATTTAAATATTAAAAATAAAATTTTAAGTATAGTATTGAAAAAAAAATGTAAGTTCACTTTTTGAAGTGACTGACTGGATGGATGTATTTTGGGCATTCGAGAACTTGAAATGCGGGAAGCTGTAAGGCCGAGACAGCACACGCATCACACATCATCCTAACCTCTAGGTGCAAGTCACTGACTGGCGTAGTCTTTTCACAGACAACTCGCCTCTGTGAGACATTCAGCGGTGACCCTATAACTTTATGACATAATGTTAACAATAATTGTGTATTGTGAACGTCCATACCCTTTCAAAGATTCTGCACCAAGATTTCCATGCTTAAAAAGCACTGCAAAAAATCCAATTTTCGTTGTTTTGATGGCTAGACAATATTCTTTAATGATTACTGGTGAACGTGAAGTGGGTATACACACGTGTAGCGTACTATGAAGACATCACTTATACATGATGAGCAGTTTTCCAATACCTAATATTACAACGGCCTAAGCTCTGCACTTCACTCATCGCCCTTAGCAGACATCCACCATACTGACGTGCGCACGTATGCAGGACCACGAATGAACTTACTTACTTATTCAATCACTTATTTATTTACTTACTTATTCAATTACTTATTTATCTACTTACTTATTTACTTACTTAGCTACTTATTTATTTAACTTAGCTATTTATTTATTTAAGCCTACTTTCAGGTTTGGTCATCTAAGGTATTGGACGCAAAATGTACTTTAAATGTGGTATTGTGTTTACGCATTATAAATCAAAATGAAAAATGTCTTATAAATTATAAATAACACTACATTACACCTGTTGAAAATATAGAAAACAATACATGATAAGAGAAACTACAATGCTCCTTTTGGCAACAGACCCAAAATTATTTTCGAAAAAAATCACAAACTATTCAAAGTGGACTCATAATGTTAATTTTACTATCACTCGTTTTGCTAACCAGTGTCCCACGTAGAGAGATTTCTGCATTTTCTGAACCTAAAGTACAAAAACCCCAGCAAAAGGTAATTGTTTTACAATCATGAGTGAGAACAGGGAAAAAATGAACAGTTGCACTATAATCTTAAACGAAATCAAAACCTTTTTTTCAAGTTTTTAGATCATATTTGTCTTTGGGTGTTGACGATATACATGCAATTACTGTCTTTATTACTAGTGAGTTGTTGCTTGTTACTAACTGTTCCCAGTTTTGTCTGTTGGAAATAGTACACTGGCATGTGGAGTAAACTTGACTACTAGGCTATTTAGTTGCTGGCGTGACACAATGATATTTGTTTACATCACAACTGGGGTTAGAGGAAGCTAGGTACATGTGACCAAAGACCTTCCACATACAGTAGAACCCCTGTTCTACACCTTCAGTTTTTACACTTTCCAACATTTTACACCTACTTTTAGTATTCCTATTCTCTGCTACTACATTAGAAATTTCCCTTATTTTTCAACAATTTTTCCATGTCCCTTGAGAAGTGCAAAAAAGGGGTTCTACAGTAAAGGGTAGCTGAAAACAATTAAAAACAGTCACAGCATCAAGTTGAGAGTAGAAAAGTGATTGAAGAGAAGGGCTGAAAGGGTGAAAAAGCACAACTAGCTTGTGTCAGCTGTAAGTGCGATCCCCAAGGTACTTTACCAAGTCTCCCGATGTAAGGCTTAAAAGGGTATTACAACTGCATTGTCAGCCACTAATACAAAGTGCGGCAACACGTGCAAGTCTTTGATGGAGTACAGAACAGTAAATACTCGGGCTCTCTAAAAATTGTGTGTTATGGCCAAGTTAAAAAAAGTCTAATGTAGGATAAGTAATAACCCTACAAATGTTTAGTGAAAATATAGGTAAACTCACAAAATTATACATAATAATGAAATTAAAAAAAAATTTTCGTAATATCCTTCTTAAAATTTACACCAGTATTGTTTCAGCCAGTGAAAAATGTAAACGAAATACTAGACAGAAAACACAAAGACGTCTTTAAGGCAAGGGTGCCTACAGGTGGGAGGGGAGGGGGTTAATGACGCAGGTTGCATCATAGAAATTTCAGAAGGGCGGGGAGGAGAAACTGGAAAATTATTTAAAATTCATAAGTTCAAAGGGATTCTTCTATATGGGGAAAATAGCAATGACTGAATGAGATGGAAAACAAAAGAAAACAAGTTATTGGAAGCTTTTCCTATTCCGCAAGAGCTGCGGGGGGCAAAGTATGTGTTTCTCCCCCCCCCCCTTTCCAAAACAAAGTTTTAGGCTAGGGTATATGTAATTTGAAAAAAAAAAAAAAATACTGTGGTTATGGCTTCTTTATACTCAATATTTCTGTTCGAAAACATCTAAATTGCACCATAGTGCACCTTAAAATTCAAAGTTTTCCGGGGGAGGACCACCGCTTTTTTGGAGTACGTGCATATTCCATATTCGCAACACACATGAGTCTGCACCCCCCCCCCCCCCAATAAAAATTTTGCTCCGGCGCACCCGCCCGCGTGATGTCCATCCATCAGTATCTACAACGCAAGCAAGCTCTATCTCTGCAAAGAATGTGGCCGAGTTATCGCCAACACCTTGTTTTACAAGAAATGGCCAGCACTGTCCCAAGTTCGCACACATGTCTGGGGAAGTTTCCGCCAGTCATGTACAATTCATGTGAGCGTGAATGTCGATTATCAGCATTTTGTGGGGATGAATATTTTTCCAATAGTGTTTTAATATTTCAAGGAGAGTTCTCAGTGCTTTTTTTTTTTAAATTAACCATGCCAAAACAACAAAAACGTTTTAAATACAGGTATTTAGAACTATTGTGCAGTGGAATAGTAAAACAGTCCAAAGTGGTCGGAACATTGCAGAAAAAAGCATGCCTAAACAACTAAAAATAATTTGGTTGTCAAATACAAAGTAATTCAGGCTAAAGAACTGTGACGCTGATAGCTGGAAGCCATATGTCAAGAAGACAGTATTCCAAGAAAGAAAACCATCAGAAAGAAAATTGGAGAGGTGAGTTAATTAACAAGATCATAAATCAGTACTCTGCTGTATAAATGACAACAAAATATTTCACAGATTATTTTCCGGGGGCTGGGTTAGTGTAGCGGGTACAGCGAAAGCAATTCGGGTTTGATCCAAAGGATTTTCACATGTGGGAATTGTACTGGACGATTGCTGCTGGTTGCTGGGTTTACATCTTTAACAGAGATTTTTACACAGCTGCACATGATAATATGAAATCACTCGACCAAAATTTGTTGATGTTTTATATAGCCGGTTTCGTCGTAAAATTATACAGTCATCGCTTAAATTTGTGAAAAAAAAAAATGCATGCCATAGTACGTCTCATTCAGATTGCAATACAGGGCTTATAGCGCACATTGTTGCCACATTGCTTAAAGTTCAGAGATGTTTTTCATTGAAATTCTGAGTGCTATTATTTTTACGGGGGAGTTCACTCAAAAAAATGTTATTACGTGAATAATTTTTATATTTATATGAGATATTGTTTGTTTTGTAGGTATACACTGTGACAATTTTCCACAGAAATCAAAATTTTGTAGCTTTTATAGTTTATGAATAATGCCAAGTAAAGGCCATTTTCTGTGGTAACGCAGAGGACGAGAGGGTTGAATATCCAAAAATCGTGATTAGGCTATTCGTGCTTACCTTAATGCTCATAAACTGGCAGTCGGCATTCCCGGGGCCTCCAATAACTGGTGGTGCCAAAACAAGAAAGGGTACAAGGTTCCGAGTTTGATAAAGATAACTTTGTGAAAATTTTTCACCAAAATAAATTATATCTTTAAAAATATTAAATTGTCTACCTGGTGTATATTTTTATTTAGATTCAAAACGTGATTAAAGAGCAGTATTTTGCACCTAAAAATCAAAATTCTCCCTGGGGAGGACACCTGGACCCCCCGCTTTTAACTCCGGGTGTCGGCAAAATAATTTTATATGGGAACTTTACAACATTCATTACCAGGGAAGAGGAGGTCGTGTCATACTTTCTGGGGGTGGATAGGCACCCCTGTTTTAGCAATATGTTTGTGTTCATACTGCAAAAGAACACGAAGTGGGTAGCCCAACAGTATACATTTTGAAGGACTTTTGAAAAGTTCAAAGTACCGTAACTATGAACACACAATACCAGAGTCATCTCGTTTATGCACATTTATCTGTAGCATTCCAAAATAAATGAAATCTGCTAAAGGCCTCAATTACATCATTACAGATGCAAAGAAACTTGCAAGAAAAAGACAGTACTGTATAGCTGCGGACTTGAAATACAAGTTCATCCAAGTAAACCAACACAGCAATTCACTTACGACAATGAAGATGAACACATTCAGACTGGGAGGACATTGTTCTATGTTAACTTCTTCTAGTCATTCCTGACACACAAATATCTAGACCTGGAATATAAAGGAGATGAAGGTTGCAAGTGAAAGTGTTGTTAATTATGAAGAAGAATGGGATATAAACATACACTAACTGTTTGGCAAGCTGCAAATTTGCACCTATGCTGCCCTCTGGAAGCTCTCCAGCTAAAGTCTTGTCGTTCATTACCTACATGGGCACTTTCCCAAAATTTCAGTTGCATTGAAAATTCTTCTGACACTCCCAGTTTCAGTAGCCGGTGGCAAAATACGTTTTTCCATCTTAAAATTTATAAAAACTTATTTATGATCAACTTTGTCCCATGAAGAACTGGCAACAATGGCCATTGAAAATTCCAGTACTTGCTTAATGCAATGACATTAATTTCACACTCAACGAATTCAGATAAAAAAAACCAAGAAAAATCTCTTATAAATGTTTCATATTGTGACATGCACTGGCACGTAGCACTTACTTGGCCTCTTTATCATACAGTAATTTCAAATTTATTCATTTTTGTCTTAATTAATATTTTTTTTGTGTTGTTTATAACAAGTTAGGTAGGCCAACGTAACTAGGTATAAGGAAGTATACGGCGGAATCCAACATATTAATTGGGGATGCTAGTAGAGAAATTTACATAACAACTTTATTTTAAATTTAAAATTTAACTGTTAAGGCAAGAGAAAAGTATTTAATTTTACGTGTCAATTGTTTATCGGATTCATGTCGTGTTTGGATTCATTTTAAAGCAAATTTAATTTCAAGCAACTTTTCTAAGTAACTTTTTCTTGTATTTTGCCTTGTTTAGATTTTTTTAAAAACTTCAAGTAGCCTCTTAGCTTGCTTCTCCTGGAATGGGATTTATTTGGCACACTGGTCAATATATATTTATTTATTTTCTGACACCATGAAATCTGGCTTTATTGGTGGTAATGTGTACTGTCTAAAAACGCACATGCACTTTCCCATGGTCAGAAAACTAATTTTTTTAACCTGTGCTCTTATGGGTATAACGAATTTCATGGTTGCTGATTATATCAATGCTATATTTTTCTAAGAACACATTATAGTGCTACTTCGAAGGGTGGCAGTGTTGGATGAATAAAGAGGCTGCTACAGAGACCAAGCAAGCCATATCTCAAAACTGATCAATGTATAGTTTTTACAAGAATGTCTTCTCGGTGACGCTAGCACTAGGGAGCAGTAAACTGAGGGACATCACCTCCATATATGGCAAAGGACTGATCAAAGAAGAATCTCCTCTTCAGAAGATCCTCCATGCGCGCCCTGTCGAAGGTGGCGTCGGCAGGAGCCAAGGCCAGTTCCTTCTCCTCTAGAATCTTCTTGCGCAGCTTCAACTCTGCGACCGCCTTCTTTACGTCCAACTCTGGGGCTCCGCTCGCCTTCAGGCTGCGCACCATATCTCCCTAAACACACACATTGTAGTGATCTTTGAATGATTTTTGCAATGAGAGTATATGACAAACTGAAGTGTTTGGTTGGATGTATGTCACCGCTAGCGAACGTTGTTGAGATGCCACTGCTAGCGAACGTTGTTGAGATGCCACTGTGGGTTTTCTGTGAGTTAGCAACATTTGCTAGCAATAACATACAACCAAGAAAGCACTTCAGTTTGTCACACACATTGTAATATCAAAGAACAAGTGTTGCTAGGAGTAGTTAGCTGCTCAGGGCAGCGTTCCAAAACATTACTGTGCAAGTAAAATTTACTCTCCAACTTTCCCAAAACCTTTGGAGCAAAAATTTTACTTGCTCTGACGGTGCCACACAAAGTAATTTCTCTGGGCATCAGTTTGTGTCTGGAGTTAAAATGGCTTTTTTAAGCTTCTGAAACCCAAACTTTAAGCTCTTGTAGTAAATGTTTAGTATGTAAGAAAGTTGTGTATATAGTAATGAAAGAAAAGCTTGAACCCTTATCTGCATGTTGAAGAAAACAGGGAATACATATCCGTAATGGGAAATTAAATACAGTATTGATTTTTTTTATAAATGGATACAACAGTTGATTTTGCTGGGTGGGCCATTATACAAAAAGGCCTATATCCAATATGATAAGAGATAAAAAATGTAACAATATTTGTTTTGTCTACTGAATAATGACAGGAACCATTATCAAACTATGAAAAAAATACAAAATAGTTTAGCAACCAAAAATTAAGTATTTGCCAATTTCACATGGAATGAACCTGTGAGAAGATAATGTTCCCCTCTCTCTCGCACATCAGCTATGCCGGGCCAGGTGGGTCAGCATAACGTGTATGGGCTCTTTCTTCATTAGCAGCCTTTGGGACAGCTTCTAATAGTCTTCACGTGAGTATGCATGCTCCATTCTAGTTTAATTGGGAACTTGTCACTCGTGGTTTGCATAACAGATGCTGAAATGTAATTTGCAGTTATTTTCTACAGTTAAGTATTTTTCTACATTGTTGTTTTGGCTGTCATATGCAAAACTGTTTGTATTGGCTTAACTTAAATGTAACTTTGTAATTTTTTTGTATTGTAAACGGTAATACATCCAACTCGCATTCCGGAGGACCCAGGTTAGATCCCCGGCTCCGGCCATCCTGATTTCGTTTCTTAATGGTTTCCCTAAATCACTCCAGGGGAATGCTGAAATGGTTCCTTAACAAAGGCCATGGCAGATTCCCCTCCCAACTCCTGTCATTAACTAAGTTGCATGTCACCGTCTCTAATTACCTAACTGTCAACAAGACGTAAAATGGTGTCCACACTTCAACTGCCAGGAGCAGTAAAAAATGTCGGTGTACTCTAACCACTGAGTATTTTCTTTGCGAGTTCAAATCTCGGATATTATTTGCATTCCCTATTGGTGGTTTAGCAATCCCAGTATGATGAAGCCCATGGATAAGACAACGTTTTGATCATGTAAACAATTCATTTCTAGTAGTAACTTCAAAACTGAGGTTTGTTTAAAACATGGTGCTAATGAATTAAGGTTGCTGCAGTCCAGAGTTCTGACCTAAGTAATTCTTGTGTATTACACCACCAGTGACTGTTTAAATGTCACACTTTTCCCTCGTATGTTTTGTGCCCAGGTAATTCCCAATATGTAAATAACATAACTTATTTCACTGACTAAAAGGAAACATGTCATGAAAAATAACTGCTTTGTAAAATGCTACAGGCTACTAAACTGTCACAATTTCACCTCTACATAAACTATGTGGCCTTTGTTATCATTGCAACCAATAATTTAATTTTGGTACTTTGAGGATGCAATAATTTTAAAAAACTATTTTTGTGTTGCTAATATTTGAATAGCATTATTAAGTCATGAATATTGTTACGTCCATACTGAACGTAGATGTATGAGTTACAAAGTAACTATTTACAAACTTAGCCTATCTGTTCTAACAACGTTATGGCATATTTTCATAAACGTGTTAATCAGCTGATCAATGTTTCTTACATTTATCTCAATGTGTATTTCTACCCTTCCTGTTCATGACCACAGTGCATGAACAGTGTAATAGTTTACTGTCTGTTAGCAGCTCTCCATGTATAATCATCTTACATAGTTTTAAATAACGAATGTGTAAACACAGGAAAAATTATGCCCAAGCAACACAATCTGCCAAAAATTAGGATATGTAGCACAGAGCAAATGGAACATCATATTCCTAATGCTTTGACAAATAAAAAACAACAGATTTATGGTAAAGAACTTCATCTCACTTTCTTCATCATCATCATCAGTGAAGGCCTAAAGTTCTCTTCTTGCCAACCCCATTTACTGTTCACTCACCTTGCTGATCTTCTTTGTAACTTCAACCCTGCATCTCTACAGGTCCCATTCTACTGACACATATTCTAACACTAGCCATACTGGTAAATATCAAGAATCACTACTTATGTACCTGCCAAAATATTGACTTTAGATGTATAGTTATAGTGAAAAATGTTTCTTGTGACGTTCTAAGTAGTCCTGTGTAAAAAAATTTTTTTTTAGGTTAGGTTTTTTTTAAGGTAAGTTTAGGTTAGGTTAAAACCGGTTAGTTTAAATTTACCTAACAAATAAAAATTTTTAAGTAGGACTACTTAGAACATCACTAGAAACATTTTTCTCTATAACAATACATCGAAAGTCAATATTTTGGCCAGTACACAAGTAGTGATTCTTGATATTTACCGCCATACCATTGCATAAAATGCTATTTCTTTCACTTCCCAGCTGACTCCTTTAGGCACCCTTCCCAGCATACTCAACCTTCGTCCTTATACAAGCACTTTCTACTCCTGTGTTTTCCTTCTAAGTAATGATGGAAACATATTTACGATAAATATTCTTAAAAATTCTAAAAATTTTTAAAGACTTATGTAATTTAAGTACTTTTGAAGGCCGTATAACTAAATGCCTTGAGTTCCAGGCCTGTCAAGAACTGAACAAGTTTAGGCCTATGTTATACAACTTCTCTTCAGAAGTCTGTTTTAATCAAATTTGTGTTTGTAAAAAAAAAAACAGGGCTGTACTATTAACCGATATTCTACAAAACGTACTAAAATTACATGTAGTACGAACACAGCAGAAAATAACCAAGCATACAGAAACCGCGATTCGAACCCAGAACGGCAACGACCGAACAACACAAAACGTCATAATGATTTCCGAATGTTTTTTTTTTTTACATCGATGCATAGGTTGAAAGGCAGTAGGATATTACCTGTTCTTTTACTGCCGCACGCAGAGGTGACAAAATTTCTTCTGTTTTTGAATCAACCATAATGTTTCCTGGTAAAGCAAGTTTAACCTTTCTATTTTCCTTGCGACTTCCCCAAACACTATCGTAATTTGTCCGAGAGACGCAATAAAATGAGCTACCTAACACATGTGCATGTTTATTGTGGCGGAAAAACGTGTATCCTACTAACAAAAAACTTAATTTCATCAGAATTTCCACGTCTTCAACGAAATTAAACCATATGACACCGGATCTGAGATTACTATACTAATAATACAGTGCACTAGAGGTGTGTAGGTCCGGACGGATACGGATCCACGGAACTGGACCATTTGGAGTGGTGGACGCAGCATGGCTGTAGAAGTAGGAGATGGCATGTAATTTCCGAAGTCGACATATATATGCCAGTTTTGCGCGGACAAAACGTTATTGTTGACCACGGTTGTAGAAGAACAGGTCTGGACACTCGCCTGGATATTTGACCCCCTTGTTGTTTGGCTGTAGTTCACCAAGTTACCGAGAGTATTGTGTTTTATTGGCGCTGATGTTACGGCGGTCGGACTAAACTCCGCCCACTTCCTTTCCGCTAAGATAAACAATTTATCAAAACGTATTTTTTATCAATTTATGAAATACTTTCTTTGCTCACAAATTATAGAAAAGCCTCCAGCAATCTTTATTTACTTTATAAATTTAACAATGGAAAAAAGTGGACGGAGTTTGAGTCCGACCGCCAGAATTACAGCGCCAAAAAGTACGACATTCTCGGTAACTTAACGAACTACAGCCAAACAACAAGGGGGTCAAGCAAAATACATTGTTAGATAGGCGAGTGTCCAGACCTGTTCTTCTACGGCCGTGTTGTTGACCAACGCCATGACCAAAACACAGCAACCAGTAGAGAGAGCAGGGAGTCTATTCACTAACTTTTAAGGTAACCGTAACTTGAGAGTTACCGCCAGTCACCTTAACATTTGCCGTTAATTTTCCCGGAGCGATTCAGTAAGCATTTTGCTTACCTTAACTTGAAAGTGAGCGACCGTAAGTTAACAGATGGGTTCTAGGGCGGTGTTAACTTACTGGCTTGCCGTAACTTGTTTACAAATGTGTAAAAAATCATGTCGGATTAGTGAGTCTAGAACATTTCACAGTCCGAAACAATGATAATGAAATTAATTTATGTTGGATTTGCGAAAAATCCACCGTAACTTAAATCATTATTATTTTAGATGGAAAAACCATACAGCTCGTGTGTATATTCGTCTTAATAAAATATTCGTACAGGGAACAGTATCTGCCGAGTGACGAGCCATATTTTTTACTTAATTATTGGTGTTGCATATTCAAAATGTTAATTAATGACAAAATGCGAGCTGTTTACAATTAATAAGTGTCTGTGTTTTAAGCGAAGGGTTTATTCTTCAAATTGTGTGTGGAAACATATTCTGTGTCAGACAAGCTTGCTTGAATACTCTTGTATGTCTCTTTTCTTTCTTTCAAATCGCTGCTGCATAAAATAAATGTGTTTCGTTAAGCTTTTAAGTTACGCGTCCCAAATAAACCATTATAATTAAAATCAGTGCGGTATACGAGCTAGGTTATATTTTAGAAAATTGCATATTAGTACAGTAAAGGCCGTGCTACATTCGCATGTCTCTTGGTCCTTCGTGTCCTCTTGTCCCATCGTCTCTTGACATCACCAAGGGACACCCAGAAATGTGATGCCACAATAGAGCTGTCTCATCCTGCAGATTCAGAAAAGCGACACCAGAGTGCAGTTATTATTAATTGAGTTTTCGTATTTTCGATTGTCCTTTATTTTATTCTCTACCTGTTACGTGGATTCGGAGACTGACAATAATTATACAAATTGATTGATAAAAACATATTAGCAGTGTTTTTTTAATAGCAGTTTAAAAAAATTCGTCAATTAGTCACGCTCGTGAAACTTATTGGCGCTTATTTTGGTTTAAATATTTTTTTTTTGTTTAAATAATTCTCTTTTTACATTGCATGCTCTCTACTGACATTATGAATACGAATGGTTATGTTTACGAGCTTATTTTGGCGGTGTTTAATGTTTTGAAAATTCTTCTTCTTCTTTAACTAAACGAAGGGCATAGGACGAAGGGACAAATTTATAAATATTGGCCATATACATGGGACAAGATGAGACATGGGACAAAGAGACAGCAAGGGACACAAGGGACAACGTCACGTGATCATTTCAGCCAATCGGCGTGCAGTATCCAATGGACACAGCATGGGACAACTTAACTGTAGCACGGCCTTAACTTAGGCCTAGGACCTCGGAGAAAACACTTTGCAGTTGTTTTCATATTGCTACAGTTCAACATTTTTTTATTGTTTGGGGAATTGAATTATTTCTATCAAACTAATTACCCACAGAACTAACTTGAGCCAGCCGTCACATTTCAATATAAAGATGTCACAAAGTCACCCCTGCTTACAGTAAGTTATATGTAAAAGTTCATACCAAATAAAATTTATACCCTCTGTAAAACAGCATTATCATGACTGTGTAAACTATTTTTAATAATAATAATAACCTTGCATTTGGGCTGACGCCTGCAGACAACTACTAACCTATCAATCGTTTTCCCTCTAAAAGTGCATCGTGAACTTCCACACATACCCACCCGTAACCAAATCTTCCTGCAACACAATCCACTACCTAATTGTTCTCATTAATACAGACTGGCCTCCCTGCTTTGTCCTTCGCCAAGTTCTCTGAATCCAACCACTATTTTTTATGTAGCTCTGTACACACCTTTAAATAAATTTGTATTTAGGCTAACTCACCCCATCCCCCTCCATTCACCACCCTATACGTTCTGATCAGTCTCTCCACCTTTCTTCTTTCCTTTAGGGAATGCCAACCCATCTTCATCATTAATCAAGGCCTGAAGTATCTTTCATCCTTCCCATCCTGCCCCACTCTTCTCAACCTGCCTTTCACCCACTGCGCTGCCCACCTCTGCACCTCTTCCGGCTCCTATATCTCCTGCTCTACATGGGGGTCCCAGACTGCTGCTGCATATTTTAATATTGGTCTAACCATGGTATTATATGCCTTTTCCATTACTTCAGGGTTAACTGCCTTCAATACTGTACTCTACTCTACCAAACTGACGCCTCTGGGTCGTGTCAGGTGGGATATCACAGTATAAAGTTGCCTGGCTTTTACCTGTTGGTGTGGGTGAGTGGATCGGCGACCATGGGCCTTCCTGTCCTGACTCCGACGGCGTGTGTAGAGAGTAGCGTCGTTCCTCGAAGCTGCTGCAGCGTCCTCGGCGTGTGCTGTTGAGAGACATCCACTACCACTACTGAAATGAATGTTGGAGATACAGATGACTCTTAAGGTACGGTTTATTGTGGTCACTCGTCCTAGAGCTGACCACCATGTACCACGCTACTGTTCTCGCCCGTAGCACTCGTAAGCTGTGAAAGTGGTGCGAAATCAACAATGGAAAAATACGTGAAATCCTTAAACGGGTGCTGAAAGAGCTCTCCCCGACCGCGTGTCAATCTCTGAGGCCATGCAAGAAAAAGAAAAAGGTTCCGGTACGTACTGATAAGCTATTGAAAACTAAAATGACTTGATCCTAATAGATTGGGCCTCAGGGAGACGGGAACGTCCTCCACGCGCGACTTAATGCTCCGGTGATCAGGCGAAGACTACTGACATGGCGTCTGGAGGGAGGACACGGTAGCCCGCGTTCCCGCCAGACTTGGTGGTTAAGCTCTTACAAGCTAAACTAAAGTAAAAACTCATTACTGAATATCATCCAAAATTACAAAAACAATTATTAATACTCGTCTGCCCTTAGTTAATAACTGCCAGACTGTATAGGGCGTGTTCAGAATTACACTTACAAACGCAACAATACACAGGAAAGGAAAAACGAATAATATTAAAGCAATATTTGAAAAAGTAATTAAATAGTAGACATTGTAAATGTGACTGAAAGTCTACTTAAGTATTATTTTGTAAGACGTAACAAAAATAATACTATGACGATTTTGGTGGGCTTTGGCATAACGTCCTACTGCCCTAATCAAAAACATCACTCACTCATAGAAAAATTAAAAAGAAGAATGTTTATTCTCATGATGTCTGTAGGTCTCTAGAAAATCTGTAGAGTCTACAAATGATATCAGTTTGCCTGAATTTAGCATGGATCACTTTCGTGTTCACCACTTTGTTACGTGTTTATGTAGCGGCGCGTTAAGCCCGCACGTCACAAACATTACCACAACTTGCCCTGCAATTCCCATTAAATTAACACCTACTACAAAGATGATGGCTGACCAGGCATTCAAAATCGTAGCTGGAAATTGCTACCTTGAGGCTGGTGGTGAAGCTCCATAGGCACGGAGCAGGGTATTCACGTCCCCAGAGACGTGAAGCCTGGCTGATGGAGCGTCCGTGGTGAAGGAGGCGGTCACGTGTCTACGGCCGTCTGAGCCACTGTAGCCCAGCGGACAAACGGGCGTCCGCGGCACACGTCAAAACATTTAGTGCCTTGAGGGGCACGCGCACATTGCTGCAGTGGAGGTTCAAAGCTGCTGGCTGATCAGCAACCACAATGAGCTCCAATGCACTTTAAGAATGAACCATTGACTTTTAAAAATTCAAGTAGGACTAAGCCTGTCGTACACTCATAACAGCAGTGGATCTTGGAACGAAATGTTAAGCTGAGCTGCTGTAATTGATTGTGGTATTGCTTTGCGATATGTAATGGTGAGGGGAGAGAATGTGGTGTGTTCAGTGATCACAAAAAAAGTGTAAATATGTATCATGTATTCAAAAATATCATTTACATAGGCCTATAGTTTCTTAAAAGTATTTCCCTTACGAGGCAATAAGTTAACAGGTTATTTTGAAAGGGTATGCAAACCATAACCTAGGTAGAGTAAATGAATTGTACTGAAAGACTCAGAGTTAGTTCCATTAATGTACATACTTTAATCCTATTGTTAGCTGGACTTTAAGTATGGCTCCTAACACTTCACATGTGGTTATCAGATTTTGCCATCACTGAACCCACTTCAAGTCAGTGGTACATTGTATGCAGGTGGCATGAACATCACCTGTACTGCTACACAGGAAACAATGGGTGTGGTAGAAACTGTACATAAACAATAGCAGACTGGTTGTAATGTAAGAAATCTAATAATTATTTAGAGTAAAAGAAACAACATAGCGTTAATAAAATAAAGCAGGCTAATATGGGGTCAGTTGTGAGCAACTTTGACATTTTTATTATTATACATTTATATATAACGTCAACATCGGTTATAGTTTCTAAGATTTTGGAAGCCAATGTAGAAAAAACTTGAATAGAACAATCCTAGAGAAAAATTTTTTGCCAACTTTGTAAGCAAAATTTTTCTAGATTGACACATTCACTATGCACAATCTCTCCCACTGCTATCAGATGTACAAAATTGCGTAGACATACCATTTCCCCATCATATTTCTCTCTTGAGAAAATGTTTTTGTTCATAAAGTTAGCAACATTTGTTGTCTAAGAGTATTCTGTTCTGATAATTGCATAATTGTTTTGAGAAACTTGACATTTTTATTTAGTGCACCGATTTATGCACCACACCTTCTTAAGGGCACAGTCTACTGCAATTTTCATCGCCATTTAAAAATTTTTCATCTGTACCAGATATTTTTTTCTTATTTTAGACATAAAATATGGCTGAAATTGGCTCTAATGAAATATTTTTCTCTCATAGTTTTCGTGTAATGGCTTGTTAAAGTCATATTTTGCATATTTCCGTTTTAACGACTACACCAAAACCGTTATATCAAACTCAAAAAAAATCACAGTAGATAAAGACATTGCAGGCTACAATGTTATGCTCATAAAATTTAAGAATGAAAACTATTTGAAATTAAAAAAAAAATGCTGAAACTGAAAATAAAAATTTAATTTTTTTTTTTAATACAAAGTTTTTATTCTTTAATTTTATATGAGCATGTCATTGTACCCTGCAAAGTCTTTATCCACTGTGATTTTTATTTAGTTTGGTATTTCAGGTGATATTAGTGTAGTCATTAAAATGGAAACATGTAAAATATGACTTTAACAAGCTATTACGCGAAAACTATGAGAGATAAAAAAATTTCATAAGAGCCAAATTTAGTCACATTTTTTGTCAAAAATGAGAAAAAATATCTGGTACAAATAAAAAATAAAATAAGGATGATTAAAATTGTGGTAGCCGCACCCTTAACACGGAGATGAAAACAGCTTACACTATCTGACAAACCTTTATATATATGTATAACCCATTACCTATAGTTCCATAGTAAGCTACACAACAAAAATGAAACAAATTCACAATAATCACCCTAGCTGACCCTACTGTATTGGTGGTGCAGTAAAAAGTGAGTTGGAGTGGTTATTGGATTTTCACATCACATCCTGAAGGTTACTGAGTTCAGTTTTCCAGGGTTATTGTAATTCACTCCAGGTGATGATTCCTCATCACAGGCCCTGGTTGATTCCATTACCCTTTCCCCAAGTGTACCTCTACTGAGTATGTGAAGCTATCCGAGGACACGTAGAACCTCAAAATAAATTAAATACTATGTGATTGACATGCTAACAGCAAATGTCTCATCTAAACATTAACTTTTATAAACAAGAATTTTCATTGATACAAATATGTTTTTTTTTGTAAGAAAATGTAATATTACGCTACAACTCACAAAATACCATATTTGTACAACAAACAAGATTAGTTTCAATTTTCCTATGCCAACAACTTGAATGGAACCGTTTTTTTCATATGCAATCTTGTAACGGTAATGTTCAGCCAATTTCAAAATACAGCAGAAAAGAACATTCTTTAAATAAATGTAACTGTCAATTTTTTTTAATTACCAACTCTCTTTTCACAGTATTTATACATTGTTATATCTTCTGTACCAAAAAGGATGCATAGAAAAGCCTAGGATGTTTCGGCATTCTAAATTGTAAAATATTAGAGAAAAAACTGTCTAAACAAAACAGTTTTCTGTAAAATCATGAAAATATTTTTGTCGTATTACATAGGTAACATGAGACAA
>PNEQ01001650.1:17173-43902 GCA_003012365.1 Medauroidea extradentata | reverse complement strand
TGCTCTTCTCTTCTCGTACCCACGACACTGAGGTAAGAGCTCGTAACTCTATCACTGAACTTTCAGCTAGCCGAGGACATACCGAATCCAGCAATATACGACGGGTGAATCAGAGGGCGCGTTTGTGCGAGCACGTGGTCAGCGTAGGTACAACGAGCACGTGGTATGTGTGTGAAGGAGAATAGTGCCACCACAATTTGATGTATTATTTAGTTTTCCTGTGTTGTGTTTACTTTGTATCTTTCAATTTTGCTTAAATCTCGGTATTTGCAATATTTTAAAGAATATTAAATGTACTTATTTTTAATTTTAGGCTGGGAGTATTGTTTACCAATGTTTGAATGTAGCAGCCAGGTGTACTTACCCAGTTCCTGGAAGAGCTAAAATTAGATTGTGACCATTATTATTGTTATTACTTTTCACAGGAGTGCACCTGCGCTTCTGCAACTAGTGTGTGACAGAGACAGTGATATGTTTTGCACAGACCGGCGTGGGCTAATCAAAGACATCCATAAAATATATTAATTAAACTTTTTGTTTTGTAATTTAAAGTACAGTGGAACCCCTGAATTACACCCACTGATTCTACACTTTCCTGCCATTTACACTGTTTGTATTTGGTCCCAATTAATGATTTTACATTATAACCTTCCCTCAGATTACACTTACCTGCATTTTACACTATTTTTTACTGGTCCCTTGAGAAGTGTAATTCAGGGGTTCCACTGTATTTTTAGTTTTTGGAAACCAATACTTTTATATGAGACAAAGTTAATGAGCATAAATTTTGTATTTATTCATTAAATGGTTACTTAGTTTTAGTTTTTGGTAACGTTTAGTTGCCTTAGTGCATTGGGTGGCCTCCAGGGTCGCTACATGGAGAGAACCAGCTTGGCTTGGCGTGGTCCGCCATTGTGTTTTGGTTGCCTGAGGGCAGCGGACATGTTTGTGTTGGGGTGGCCCATGCGTGACAGATGTGCTCTGTCTCTTCATTGTTCTTAGCGGGTGAGACTTAAAGAGGAAAAATGAAGGCGAGCACAACTTAAGTGATGCACAAGTTCAAGAGCGCTAGATCTAAGAGAACTTACCGAACTGGTTGATATTATTTATCTTTTGTAAATGTTTTGTTTGTGCCTGACTACAAGCTGTGTTTCAGTGTTTATGATCTTGGTTTGATAACAGTTTCTGGCTTGATGCAGACTTGAAAATTTATTTTTTATTTTAAACTTGTTCTCTCCCAGAAGTGCTCCTACAAAATTTGTCTTCAGCATTGTGAGTTAACACATTTGTTCGTCTGGAACGTGTTTGTTTCTTCATTTCAAAAAATTATTATAAATTGTAGTTACAACAGTATAACTTTTTGCTGAAATAATTAAATTTGATTGGCCAGATTACAAACTTTTATTTAATGGAAGCAGGTGGGATACCCCGAAACCTTACCATTCTGCATGGAAGAGTTTAGTTCATCGTCAAGTTGAGCATCGTCTAGTTGGCGACACGTCACACTACAATTCCTTGCTGTAGTTGCACCTCAGTTACACTCAATTTGTTATCATGTATTATAGGTGAGGGTTTTAAGTACCGTATAGTAAAATGTATTATGAAATGCTAAAAACACAAACATCATGTCACTGTAGCTGCAGACTCTATGGTTTATATCCATACAACAGCATTTTTAATTAGGTCTGTCTTGTACTGTATGTAGGAAACATTTTCTTCCAATACTTTTATTCTACATAGTTATAATCAGTAAGTAAAAATTTGTTCCCTTTTGTTACCAATCTCATTTTTGTACTGTTTAAATATAAGTTTGATATTGGCTAAGTATAACTATTATTATAATGAACAAGTTTCGGCATGCTGTAATGTTAAAACTTCCTCATTATGGCTCAGTATATTAGTTATTGAATGATAGCTGCTGTGTGGAGTGGTTGAGCTGTTACAGGATAATGATGACTTCTACTGGAATCACATTTGTTTCGCTGGCTATTGTAGGTGATAATGAAGGAGGGCATAGAGTCTCTCACGCCGTGGGAGCTCCAGCAAGCATGCCGTGCTCGTGGGATGCGTGCGTATGGCATGTCTGAGGTTGGGCTAAGGGCACAGCTGGCACAGTGGTTAGACCTCAGCCTGAACCACAAAGTTCCCCCATCGCTGCTGCTACTGTCCCGCGCTCTCCTGCTGCCAGACACCGTTCCCACCCCAGACCAGCTCAAGGCTACCATCTCAGCTCTGCCAGACACCTTGGTAAGCTTGCTTTATTGTGCCTTCACAAAGACAATGTTGTTTCCCGCATATTGTGTTACATTAGCAGCTTGTTCAACTCTTGTGTTGACATTAGCTTTTCTATTTGCTACAAGTCTACAATTCATTCTGCTTCTGGTCGTAGTAAACCTGGAATTTCTCAAACAGAATTTTCGTATTGGTATTGTGGTAGACACTTAACCATACATAGCTTGGTAGTTTATTAGCTATCTTCGTTCTATTGCTCCATTCTCATCTCACCTCATCTGTTCTTTGTACTGCGCAAGAGTAATTGGGTATGGCAGCCAACCTATATTAGCGCTGGCCTCATACCACCTCAATTCTTTAGTTTGGAAGCTCCTCACTTTGAGAAAATCTTAATGGCTAATGTTGTGGAACGAATAATTCATTAAATTTTGAATTACAGTACTGTAATAGTAGTAAGTCCCAGTGCCAAATTTATGACTGCAAAGGCAGTTTGTCAGGTACATTTCAGCTTTGTAAGTACCAGTATTTATATTGTTACAGGTTACACATGCCAGAGCTGCTATTGGAGAACGAGAAGGCAAGATTGACAACAAGACCAGGCTGGAATTGATAAAGGAAGAGGAAAAGAGGATCAAAGAGGAACTTTTGGAAGAGACAGAAGAACTTCAGAGGCAGACGGAGAGGGTTAGTGTTTTCTACATTTCTAACATATATTCAGTACTAACCCAAATTTATGACTACTGTGTTTGTGTTTCCCAAGAAAGAACACTGTTGTAAAATTGCTGTTTGTTAGGGATAACAAATTCAGTACCATATTGCTCCGAATATAAGCCGTCCTTGAATATAAGCCGCACAATTAAGATTTACTATAACTGTTCATAATCTCTGCATGTTGCATATGTGGGGAAATACTGCAGAGCTTCAAAGTACTTACTAAATTGAAAAAGAGAAAAACTCCAATATAAGCCTTGGCCAAAAAACCTAAGAACTAGGTTAGGATAGAAATGCTTCGCTTTCACCCACAGTTTTAAAACTGTGGGTGAAAGTGAAAATTCTTTACAACATTATTTCACAGTTTGTATATTGAAATTAACTTAAGAAGGTTTTGTCGCCACTCTGCTGGCAAAGGGGTTGATTTTATGTTTCCTTCAGGGTGCAATGAGGTTTGAGCATGAGAGTTCCCTGAAGGGGAGGAGAGGCTGCTAAATGTCCCAAGGAGAGTGGTTTCCCGGGCAGTCGACACAACACAGTCTTTCAGAAGAGCGGGAAAATTCTCACTTTTCATAAAGGGGATAGGCGTGTTGACCACTCACCATTTCTAGAAGAGCTCCCTTAGGAGGCGGCGTTTTCGGTCCGACACAGGCTTCGGCTCGAAGTCGGCTTCCCTCTTCAGCTGCTGGATGCAGAGGTGTGGTAATGGTCCTGGTTTTTCTGGAGTTTTTATCGGGCTAATTAATGGTAGCTGACGGCGGTGGAGGTTTATAATGATGCGACTGAAACTGTCTCGTTTACGTCTAGGCGGCTTGTTCTCAGTGTCTTTGTAATGACGACAAAATTCTGACAGTGTTGTGGGCTTTTCGGAGGTTCTTTGAGGTGGGGGAATTACTCCCACAGGTATCTCACTGTTACCTGCAATGGCCTGTCGGCGCTTAGCTGCGGCTTCTGCCTTACGACCTTCTTTCACGGCTTATTCCTCAGGCGAGATATTAAGTATTAGGCACTCTGAATCAGACATTAGTATTTAGAAATGAAACTATAAAATACGTTTTGAACTGTATATTGTCGTCCCTTGGTACACTCTTACAGTCACTGATTTCACACACTGGTTAATACATTCAGCTTTTTACATACACAGGTCTTTATACACTACTGGTTTACAATATTCACTTATATTCGATACTCGACCGCGTGGTCGTTTATGCACGGAGCCCCCGGAACTTCTCACGGACTTAGCTCTACTTCGGCATCCGGCGGTCACAGATATGTGCCTCGTGGCGACTCGCGGTAGGGTGCGTTCCTTAATACTGCCGCGTCTCCTTCGAACGGCACTTTCGGCACAAGAGTAGGTAGGACCAGGTTTCCGCTTCCTTCTCAAGAAGCAACCTGTATAGAGGATGGGTAGGCGGGTTTAGGCTTCCTTCTCAGGAAGCAACCCACGGAAGATAGGTAGTGGTGAACAGGTAGGAGGGCGGGTTTCCGCTTCCTTCTCAAGAAGCAACCCTTTCGAGGTTGGGGGGCTTGCTCGGGGAGGAGGCCCGAGCCCTAGACTGACGATTTGGCTATGCGAGCGCCCGCCGTATATACCCCTGAGGGGGGCTTAAAGTACCGTTAGTGGGTGGTGAAAATGGCCGCCGCTGGAGATGAGGCCGTCTGCTGGCTAGCAGGCGCACCACTCCAACACCCACAAATATCCTACACTCGGCAAAAAAAATACGTGACTCTATTTAAAACTTTCCCGCAGGGCCGTGAAAATGTTCATGTTGCCAAAAAGAAATAAACAAAGCACTAAATAAATACAGTACACAAAATTAATAATATTACGTTTACAATAATTATATACACACTTTCTCTCTTAAAAGTTCATAATTTGCTGCCTGGCATTATTTGCATCGTGTCCATCTGTTTGTTTACATTGGTTGTGGCGTGAATGTATACATACAAAAACTGTAAATATAAACATCTCTAAACCTTTAGTTTTATGTTTTACGGCAACACGGCTCACAATACTGGATTTAAATTACCCCTTGGGTAAAAATAAGGTAGGCCTAACTCTTACATATTACTAATATTACGGGGCCGAGCGTAAAATATATCTAAGCACCTGGCAGGGTGCGTCAGCTTTTATAGACATAACCCCATTTTGTAACATCTGAAACAAAAAAGACGTAACCTTAACCACATGCCGCATAGGCTCTTCCTGGAATATTACTTTGTTCCTGTTTCTTTCATTTTCCCGTGTGCATCGTTTATTTTTCTTGGTCCTGCCGGAATTTCTGTACAATGAATGTCAAACTGGTCCACAGTAATCTCAATAATTACTTGATGTTTGTGTTTCCTGTAAAATAAACACAAACGGGTCCGGTCTCCGAAGATAACACACTACATTCACACACTCCCGCACGAAAAGATGTTCGTGAATCGTTGAACCAGTCGATCGTAGTGACCATGGCCTTGTGGTAGTGACTGTCGACTGTTTTACAGCGACATTTCTTTAACGCCATATTTGTTTTGTTGCGATTATCAATATCTTTTTCTAACGCTGATGCAACATTCATAGTTTGGCTATACTGATGACGTATATTCTTATTTCTATTACTTGTGTTTGTTTTCTTTGGGTATTGAAGTTATTTGTTTTTCAAACATATTTTTGTTACCTTTGATTAAAGTTTGAAAGGAGCCAAAATGGAATAATGTTAACTATTTTAATTATCTTTTTTCGTTCAATTTATTTGTGAATTTTTTTTTTAACTATATGGTTGAATTATTCTATACGCTAAATAAATAAATAAAATATCACGCCAACTTGACTCTGCCAACATACAACGTTGAACGAGACAGATGCAACAAAAATAAATGATGAAGTTGAAAAATCCCATCTAATTGGATGCAAAATGTCTTGGGTCTTACAAATTGCTTTAAAAAGGGTTTTCTTTTACAAGTACGTAATGCATTATTGTATTTAATTGTACATAATTTTTTAGGTTATGTGTGCAATGTTTTGTGTTCACTAACTTTGAATGCAGCATTTTCTCAATGGTTTCCAACGATGTAGTTAGGTTTACTTGTGTGTGGGTTCAAACATTTTTGTAAGTTTTGAAATTTTGGTGGAAAAAAAATAATTTTTGTAAATGTGCGAAAATAATCTGCACACGAGTTTTGAGACTCTAAAAACTGTAAAAAATATGTGGCTTACTTTCGGAGCAATACGGTATTATATTTTTACAGCCAAGTAAGAAAATTAATTAGTCTGTGTTTACTTAAAATCTGTTTGCCACTGGCTTACAAACATGTTTTTTTTTTTTTTTTTAAATTTAATTTGGCTTATCTTAATCTGTCTTCCAAGTACAGTAGAACCCTCTTATAGTGTTCCCACTTATTCCTGGTTATAATGCTACCTTCATTTGGTCCTTGACATTTATTTATAATAGGAAATTACCCTCTTATAACGTTTCCCATTTATTATGTAAACATTTTTTCGGTCCCTTGAGAAACATTATAACAGGATTCTACTGTATGTTACAGTATTACATTTTTCAGCTAAATAAGAAAACAAATTAGCCTGTGCTTACTTAAAATTTGTTTCTGACTGGCTTACAAACATGTTTTTTAAAATTTTATTTGACTTATCTCTGAATTTGTCATCCAATTAGGAGTATGTACAATGTGACCCAATAAGCATGCAATACAATATATTTATCTTACCTTTGCCTGAAAAATCAGTAAAAACATTGAGTTGTGCAAAGTTATACAGAGTCTATTACATAGCTGCTAACTCTCCTAATTTCCCCTTACAACTGTATGATTTTGAGCCAAATTCATACAAAAACATTTTGGTGAAATCGTACAGCATTTGTTGAAATCTAACAACCTATACTTGAGGCAGATGTGACAGTATAAAATCTGGCTGAATGCAGTCTGCAGTGGAAAATTACTGTGCTTATAATACTGAAAGTTGCCAATCAGTGTTTATTATGCTGTTTTCACTGCAAACAGTTCACATTGTGTAATCACTACCTTAACCGTATTCACCAGCACACTGGAGGTGTCTAGTTTAATTGCAGTGATGTGGTAAGTTACGTAGTATGCCAAGGATGCATGTGCCTGATTTGACATGTGCCCTTAACATGTGCTCTGAATCAAGGTAGTCTGTCATGAATTCTGAATCCTTAAAATGTATGTCTGAGTTTCCTTTGAGGCACCTATCAAGGCCAAGCAAACAATTTATTGCTTGGGGTATAGTGGCTCAGACAGCAGCATGTGAAGTGCGGAATGGTAGCCCAACAGAGTAACGATCTTCTTCATTCTGCATGTTAGTTTCAGCAAATTAGCTCTCGCAGACAGCATCATCCAGTGAAGAATGTTTTAATGGGAAGAAACTCTTCAACTTACCAGAACTTTCTAACTACTTCTCCCAGAAGTGGGTAATAGGTGAAGAGAGAAATACCAAATGACTTTGATACAGAAGAAACCTAATTTACCCCCTTACCCCTTAAGATTCAGCTAAAAACAAAGTCCAAAGCTACTGGTGGGCAATCAATCCTGGCTCCAGTCACAATTTTAGGAAAGAAATTTGCACCAATAAGAAGGTTGATCATGCCAGAAACATTGAACAAGAGACCCACCAGATTTAGAATGGACAAAGAAGTACAAACCTTGAAGAAATTGCTACACTTGGAAGATTGTCAGTAATGTGTGGTAGTACAAAAGCATCCAGGGAATTTGTGGAGCAGCACTGCCAATGGGAGAACCAACAGTGGTGTCCATGTACTGGGAAGTAGACTTAAGTATGTGTTTAATGCAGTTTTTTATGCATCTCTTTGAAATAAAATTGGCTTGGGTAGCTGTTTCCCCTGCCCCTTCGTTACAGTGCTTTTCTATACTTGCATTATGTCACCCCTCATCAGCGGTGAAGATCTAGATGTTAAGTGCTGACCAAAATCTCATCACTCATGCGCCATTATAATTGCAACTTAAGAGCCAGTCGCTTACAGAATATCAGCAATAAAAGTAGGTCTCTGTGATTTACTGAAGCCTCCAACACATGAAATGAGGTCATGTTCTTAATGATAACAGTCAGCAGCTGAAGCAGTGATGATGGGGAATCATTGACCACAGCAGGTACATGCAGTAAGGCCTCAGTATGAGTTGACTCAACGAGCCACTTGTTGTAGCGATAAACAAGCAAGTGCCAAATGACGTCAAAGTTTGATTCTGGCAATGAAATTGATTGAATTATTCCCAGAGGTTTGCCACTGAGTGAACCCTCGAGATTAACCAACTTTTCTATTGATCAATAGCTGGGGTTATTAGTTACCAAGGTCACGAAAATATTTGAAAAGTTTGACCATTGCTTAGGGCAAAGTTGGAAGTGTAATTTTTGGTAGTGCAACATTCAACTTATGTCCCTTGGATGAGTTTACTACACTGTGCCCTCGTGTGTGTCTGGTTTTCAATCCAAAGCTTCAGATGTGGCCATGGCAGTGTAATACTGGTCTTCGAAGTTTGCCATGTACTCCAGGTGGTATGCCGCATTAAAGTCTCCAACGTCTTTCAAATAATTTTTGACCATAATGTAATGTAATCAACCTCGTATGACTGCTTCACACTCTGCAAGTTACGAGCATTGGCAAGAAGCAACTTTGCCTTTGCTGGGTCATTTGCGGCTGCTTTAGCGAGGTCATCCGCTCGTTTAATATGATCTTTGGCTAACCAAATCTGCAGCGTTACTGGTTTGCATCCATTGGGAAGATACACAGTGGGTTCCAGAGTGCGAAACTGTGTGTTACACACCTGTAAAAATTACTGTAATACTTTATCAGTGGCAACATAACCACAACAATTTTAACAAGTCCGATCACATAGCATTACTAAGCACGCACTAACAATTAGCAACTTGCTAACAGAATGTGGAAACTGAAAACGACACGCAAAATAAGAAAAAATGCTAAACGAAATCAGTACTGTAACACAAACATTACATACTAGTCTAAACCACCAGCGGACAAATATGAAAGCAAAGAACTTGATATGAGATATGTGCAATACAGCACAAAATACGCAAAGCAAATGAAAAATACCAGCATTATCTGGCCCGAGTAGACCAAATGTTTTAACCACAAACTAAAATGGACTGTAAACTAACAAATTTTGTGAGGATGCAAAATAGCTGCATCGATAAGGAGCATGCAGACACAAAGCACAACTCGCCACCATGATGACCTGGGTTGCCAACTCTTGAAACTGCACCACAAGCAATGTTACCAAAATCATGTGGAGTAACATAGACTTGATAGAAATTGCAAAAAAATGCTCACCCACAGGTTAGAAAACTGGTTTGGTATAGTTCCTGATTACTTCATCCGTCAATTCTGACAGCAAGCAGTGGCTCTTCTCTACCCTGCAACATGTAGTAGCTCCTACCTAGTTTATGAACAGTAATCCTTTCCTGTGCAATGGTCTAACATTCTGCCATACAGGAGCAGCAAAGCCCTTCAGCAGTGCTGCCAGACAGAATGCAAGGGGTGAAGGTGCCGGGACACCCCATGGCTGAGTTGCCTTTGTGCATCCCCCAGCACTCCCACACTAGCGCTGAGATGCGGCCTTATTTGAGTTTACTAAGCGATGAAGGAAATACATATGCCACTGAGTTGTATAGAATAAGGTAGCAGATTTCCCAATTTCATCCTTTAATTTCTGTTGAGTGTGCAGTGGCCTAAGTGTACTTCTACAGTGCCCATTATGTATTCTACCTAAACCAATATAAATTGAATCCATAAGACTAATACAGCATAAACAACCTTACTCCTACTAAGTGGCATGCTGACTTTTAGCAATGCATATTTTTCCTGCACTGAGACCTTTACGCTGACAGTATGGGCATGGTGAATTTTTAGACAAGCCAAACTTTCCAAACCCAAACTAACTAGAATTTACTCTCCTCAAGTCTTGTCGCTTTATAAGCTACTAGAAAAACTTAACAGCTCAGACTATTACACCAGAAAGAGCAGAGTTATACATTTTTAGAAGTTTAAATGATTGCTTTGTTGAAGATACATACATCCATTTATACATATACGTAGTTAGAGTGCAGTAGAAGTGGCAAGGATTGTGGGTATCTCATGTTGTGCTACCCCTTCTCTCCCTTACAGCGTGAGAAACAATTGCATACAAGCAGAGGCAAGGGAATAACAGATTGCTGATTGCTAAGGTGCACCTCTTCACGCCACCTGGCACTTGCAAGTCCAGTATACCGAGCTTGTTTACTGTTTTCGTCTGCGTATTGCACTGCCTACTTTTATAGTAAATTGCTGTGGTATAACTCATTTTTCAACTAGTCAACTATTAACTCTTTTGCTGTGGGATAAAAAATTTTAGTTATGCCAAGAAAGTGTAAAAAAAATTTTAAAAATCTGCTTTTTGTAAATGTTTATTTTTGGTTAATTTTAAGCAAGAAAACCATGTACATAGTGTTTACAGAGTCATTTAATTTGATGTTCGACTAAAGTCGAATGTCGCAGTGGTTTTGTTGATGCAGTTCAATAGCTGATGTGGTGAACTTTTAGCACACATATGATTATGAATTGTACTGTTGAGAATTTTGACTAATACTGTACTGTAGAATGTAAGTGATAAATTATGTAATCTAGTATATATAACACCTGTATGTGTATAACACTCATCAGAATTCTGAATTCCATAAATTAAAAATATAAAATACCATATAATATTCTGTGATATTTGTACAGGTACTATAATCAATTTGTTTAAATCATGTCCTCCTAGGCATTTTTCCTTTTAGAGGAATTCTTTTATTAGTTTGAAAACATCTAAAAATAGGTACATTAGAACCTCATTTATACAAACCTGGTTAATGCAGAGTTTTCTTTAATACAATGTTCTTTTTTCCCTTTGACATGAGATAGTAAATGTTAATTTTCCTGTTCTATAAAAATTTGCTTTGTACATAAAACAGTATACCAGTCTACTGTTGAAAATATGTCTTGGAGTGATCATTATGTTTATATTTTGGAAATAAAAAGACAAAAAAATTTTCAGAAATTTTTGTTGTTATCACTAACATTTGATAAAATAAACTTCAATATTTAAAACTACAAAAATGATGTACCTTATTATTTGTAGTGAAACGGGTTTGTTTCATTCCATTTAAACACAGCCATCATAAAACCACTACCGTATTTTAGTTATCTGTTAGTGATGCGTGCACAGTATTTATCAAGTTATTTTGTGGTTAAATGGTAAGGAATTTGTTAGTGAATTTTACACCACAAAAAGTACTGTACATTTTTCAGGAAGCAAAGGGAGTTCTTTTGGATAAAGCTCCTGTTATAAGTGATGAAACTTCACATGTATTGGCTTTCAAGGAGCTCCTGTCAGAGGAAAAGAAGAAAGAGGTAAGAGCATGTGCTGGCTTTGAGTTACAAGGTCAGTTTCAGAATTAGTAGTGAGTGTCATTTTGAAAGAGAAACAAACAAATGTTGGTTGCATATGTCTGTATGTAATTTTGACATCTGTCTTTAAAGTTTTTCCACAATTAAATGTTGATATGAAAACAAAATATTGTAATAGTAATTTCTCTGGGAAAATTTAATGTCCTGTTTAGAGCTGCGGTGCTATAACTTCGTTGGCATTAACTGTGAACAGTGTTTTGTGTCACGTCATTGTATGTACATTAAATTCAGATGATTGAGAATAAGTGAATAGCTTGATGCTATGGTCACGGAGACAGATGTTGGTTGCTTAATAGTATAACATTTGTCAAAGCAATAGTAAAACCCTCTTGATAAGGTTTTAAAAGTATTAAAAATGTTTAAATTTCTTAACCAAGAAAACTCCTTAAAAGAGACAATTAAAGCTAAGCTTACTATTGTATCCATAGTTGTAAAAATTATTCGTACTTATTTATGGGGGAAATACTTCTCAAATAGGAACTTCTTAAGAGCGTTTTTTATGTAAGGCAGTAAACCCTCTTTAACTTAGACCTTGGCATCACTGAATTCTGATAGTTGAGATGCAACAAAAATAAAATGTTTTGTTGGAAAATTTTAGGATTTAGCGTGCCTAACAACAGGGAAATCAAGAAATATACTACAGGATGTCCACAATGTCCACAATGTCTTGTTACCCCCTGTATGTACCAGTTTATGCATATTGTTATGGTATTAGTGGTATGCCTCCACTCGCCACCTGAAGAAGCCGGCCCGGCCGGCGAAACGTCGCAAGCCTCCGCACTTCCGTGGAAAATGTGTTTGTCCTTTCTTGTGTGTGTTCTATCAATGAGTACTACTCTTGTAAGTACTTATGCGCCGTATTGTAATAATTATTATGTAATAACTATAAATTACGCTACCTTTTCTACACATAACTTACTCGTAATACGTACCAACTATTTTGTACCACCTATGGTACACAAAAGTGAACTAACATGATCCATTCAAATAAAATTCTCAACAAACTTAAACTAGTGACTAGAGCGTCACAACACTTTTACTGGGCCCGACAAAATACAAATTGCAATTACAAACACCTCTAGGGGTGGGCAAATATGAAAATTTCATTTCGAAGCGAATTCGAAGCGAATATGTTGAAATATTCACGAATTCGAATCGAATATCAAGTAAATTGAATTTTTATACAAATATACAATGCAAAATAAGTTACACTGTTAGGAACTTACCTTGAAGGCTAATTCTAAGTTGCGTAAAAATGAGAGTTTTTTAGTGATTTGCAAAAAAATTTTTTGACTGGAATTATTTATGTAATTGCTCAGGATGTTGTTTCAGATGATTCTGTAGGGTTGTAGTGGTACCTAATAGAATCTCAAAATCCCAAAAAAAAATTCAGTTGGTTTTATAAAACTTAACTGACCCTAAAATCGTATCTTATTTAAATTAATAATGAAGCAACTGTTGGAATTTTGAATATTTTCTTGCATGTTTTGTATGATGCTTCATTTACCTCTGACACTTTTAGTAAAAAAATAACCAAATACTGCTCCTGGATTTTTTGGCAGGTGGCCTAGTATTCAGACCTGAAGTGCTTGACTCCATTAGTTGATTTTAGGAAATCGCCAAAATAGTTTTCCAGGTTATCTACTTCTACGTAGTGACATTCGTTACTTTGTATTCACGAGGCACCTATGGAAACCTACTAGGAATATTCCTGCTGGGTAGCATAGGTCACTTGACTGGATCTACTCACTGCAGAAGCATTAATAATAATATTTGCAACTGAGCTGACGCCCGGTGGCAAGTCGCTATTCCTTCAATCCTTACCCCTTAGTAATAGCCCCCTGAACCGACCTACACAAGCGGTAGTTTCAGTCGCCGATCTGGCTGACACCAAGTCAAAACAGTGCTGAATATCCTTGTGTGCTGGTATAATATACGTATATGTAGCATTAAAATTGCGTACTGGTAATAATAATTTATTCCATACCTGAATTATGTACTCTGACCATATTTTTACTTGATAAACTGCTCCAGACTTCTTTTTCAATAAAAATAATACGATCCGACATCGTATTTTCCGTGAACATGCATTCAAACCGCCTTACAATATATTTTCTATTACTTACACATGCGGGAATGTTGGTTTACGTTTTACGTGCGCTTTCCTTTGTATCGTCCGCTTGCTGCTACCTACACTGCTCCCAGCAGGGTAGATCTACGTGGATGCGGCGACGGGATAGAGTTGAAAAATTTGAGATCTTGAGGGTCGGTTTAAATTTATCGCATGGCGTTTCCGACCGATTTACTCTCTATCGAGTGGATCCATAGTAGTTTCCGTAAGTGCCTACTAATTTCGCCTGAATATCGCATCTCTGAACGTTGTCGCAATATGGCCGCCCATGATCATTACGTGATCGACACACAACTTCACTTGCGAAAAGGTCAGTGGGCCAGCAGCATTACATTTGTTTTTAACTGATTCGCCTCTCGTGTTGCGTAAATTTAAATTATTACTCTAAGTGCATAAATAATAATTCACTGCACCGGTCCGTTTCCTTTGTGCATGTGCTATGACACGGTGGCTGTTGGCTGTATGGTTTGCGACTAAGGCCACTCGAAATGGCGCACTTGACGTAAACATGTAAACCATAGACACGGCCTAGGCTATTGTTTCCTTTCTTTCTAATTTCATCGATATGGCTTGCATCGCATTGAGTGCAATTTCACGACCATTTAATTGAAAAATAGAGTTCTTCTGTAGCCGCCGTCGGTGACGGTTGTCTATCTTTCACGCATGGTGCTGGTGCGGCACCCCTTTTGACCGCGAGTTTCCTCGCCTTCGATGGTTCTCATAAGCCTGGCTGTGGATTCTTTTGAATTCTAAGGCCATTTTGTTTGTGCTGTTTTGTGTTCTGTCACGTTTTCTTGTACGTTTTCGACTGTGCGTGCGGCGTACAGAGTTAAATTGCGTTTATGGCTGTACGGCTTACGGCCAAGGCCAGGGGCTGTGCCCCAAATGGAGTGAAGTGAAGTGAAGTGAAGTTGAAAAATATTCTGCTGCGTAATCTGCAATAATCACTGTAAGTTGTATTTAGGCACAAATTGATATAGCAGATGTTTTTGCTACAAAAATTAGCAGCGTTTAACGAAAGTTTCGAAGATAAAACATCTCAGGCTGTAAATAAAAATTATTTAAAGATGTGGTTTTCCTATTGTTTGAATGAAATTAGTTGTTGACGGTTTAGTTTCGGCCATTTTGACTGCTTTGTATATACGCTATTAAGGTTATGTTTTCATGGTCCAGTAGCCAATGTGTGTGGTTAGTATCAAATAAAATCTTTGAACGTTTATAATAACGTAAATGCGACACCATTGTTAAGTTTTGGCCAAATAACAACAATTTTTAAGAGGACTTATAACCATCACAAAATTGTAGTAATTTTTTCGAAGTTCGAAGTAAAAATTTTATTTCGAATATGATATCGAATAATGAAAATATTCTATTCGGCTTCGAAATTTCGAAGCTTCGCCCACCCCTAAACACCTCCAAGTTATTCGTTTACTTACATTTCAACCTAAAATAGTGACAGTGTCAATTCAGTTTTACACTGAACCGTACCTCTTTACTTACTGCAGGAATAAAACCTGTTACACACAGCAAATTAACGGGACAATAGGGCTTAGAATTTAACTAATTTCCAATCAAAAATTTTACATTAAACTGAACAAGAAATAGCATGCTCATCCGATATACCCAAAGCTAATTAAATTCAATTTTACTGGTAAAATTGGGTTTGTCCTCAGGACAAAACAATTAATTAGTCGGTGCCAAACACCGTCACGTACCGTACTGTATATGGGTTTAGGAGGGATAATTAACTAATAAAAACCTAATTAATTCCTGGGAAGGGGGGGAGCCATCCACCACCAATCTATTATAGGCCAGATTGGAAGCTGCAAAATACACAAAACTAAACTTTGTAGTAAAGACAGGTAGAGCAAAACAATAACATAGGGGTAGCGAGAGGTAAACATGATTAAAATACGGGAATAGGATATTTTCTTAGACTGCAAGTATTTCTTAAAATCCACAAATAATTACTTATTAACCAAAATGTACGACTGTACTTTTACTCATTTGTTAATCATTCTTCTAAGGGGAAATAATTATGCCTATTAGGAGTAAATAATTAAGCTTATTAGGAATAAATAATTAAATAAAGGCAAATACCAAGAAAATCTGTTTCAAAACAACTCTGTACTATTAACTCAAATAGTGTATGTAGTGATTCATCAGCTCGTACACTTAGCAAACAACTTTGCAATAAATGGCCCTCAACTGATAACAATTACAATAATATTTGTTATAACATCAAAACGAACGAGGGACGGTTTCTGCCACGAAGGGAAACACAAAGCTTTATCTTTCAAATTCATACTTATTTGGGATTTGATTAGCAACTACACATTAAACACCAGATTACTTTACTTAGTTACATATTACTCTACGAATAGAAAAAAAAAAGGGGGGGGGGTCAAAGGTACAACTTGGAGACTGACTGACATTACAGTAAAGTGAGTGACTCTATAAGTGTGACTTTGTGTGACTCTCAGCTTGGACCTACTTTCAACTATCACACAAAGTTACTAGGCTACTTAACTGATCACATTTTGTACTGAGGTCCCTCGGCGTTCCTCCAACCCTCAGCTTCGATGAGCAAATTAACCAGTCAACAGAAATGGTGAAGACGGAAGACATAAAACTTATCAGCCCGAAACATTTCTCAACAACTCCTTTTATAACCTCAGGCTCGAAAACACTTCCTGGACGTTCAAACGACTGCGTACGTGGTGAAAAAAACAGTTAACGTTCAACTAAAACCAACGGGAGTGTTGATGTTATTCCTCCAGAACATCTGCGCAGCGCTGAAGTACCAACATACACAATTCCAGTACTGAAAAGCTGGATAACATCTAACCTGCCAACTTAAATAGGTAGTTTTCTTGAGTTTCTACTGAGAAGCATTCAAGGGAAGGGGAGGGGGAAACAAACTACGGTAGCTTTTCTCAGCTCGGCTGTGCGGTAAAGCTACGTCATCCGAGCTGATGACCAGTGACCTCATCAAAGCTCTTCGCACTAACTAGCCTGCACGTGGCCCACGAGTACAGTAAACATAACTCATCAGCTGTTGTGTTTCGCTGGGTTCTCAGTGGCATAACTAAATGCAGGTGGACAAAGTACTCGACATGCGTGCAAACACGCAACAAAAAAAAAAAGCCTACTTCACTATAAGGCTACAAAGAATATAACACCACGTGTGTTATGTACAAAATCACTAGAATTCAATAAACTCTAAAGTGAGAAATTATTTAAAGCGGGGATCTGTGCAAAAAAAAATGAAGGTCTCTTAACAAAAAAACTAATACCAGAAAAATTCCTTTGTGACAATATGATCATAAGTCATAACAGAATTCTTTACTGAACATCATTTGTTAATCATTAATGTAATGCTAGGTAATTTTCTTCACACTCTTGCAAAAAACTGAAATATTTTTAAACTGAATGCTTTGAAAAAATCCAATACTAAGAGCAGTCATACAGTGCACTGTTCATTTGAAAAATGTTATTTTGATTTAGGCTTATTTTGATAGCAACATATGTGACACTTTGAGTCCAAGAGTCTGAAAAATGTGAGGTTTATTGCTACCAAAATTTTTGTACAGATTCTGAAATATTTGTGACAAAACAATGTAGGGATTCTTCAATATAAAAATTATGTTGGTTTAAAAAAATTCTTTGTATTTAAAAGTTTTAGTAAAACTGCGTGTGAAGTAAATATTGTCAAAGTAGGCACAGAGATGGTAACAATGAACTCACGTCAGCGTAGTGTGTCCAATTAGATAACAGATCATGCTGAGTGTGCGTTCAGTAAACAATCCAGCTATATCAAATGTTGTTACTTTGTGTGTTTCTTTTCTTGTGTATATTTCTGTGATATATGAACATAAGTGTTAACACTGTTGCACAGCTGTTAGGCAAGTAACACCCATCCTGAGTGGTTTTTGTAGGTGGTTTGTATGGTTGAGTAAGAAATACTGTAAAATATCTCAATTCAAATATGTTATAAAATTCAGTATGTAATTGGATTTTTCTCAGATATGCCTAATTTTCTGTGTGCTGTAGGGTGTTCAAATTAGGTACCATAGAAATGTTCCTGGTTCTCTTAGCTGCCACCTGGAGTGCTGACACTAACATTGCTTAGGTTCAGCATAAAGTGCAGGAAGTTATTGATTATTAGAGTTTAACTACAGTATTATTGCAGAAGCAGTACCTGAACCTGATGTATGTAGATAGGATTAAGGAATGGCACTGCAAGTTTTGGCAGTGGGTAATGTTTTTAAAGATACAGGTGGAGGCAAGAAAAGTATCTTCGACAGACATATAGTAAAACCCTATTATAACGTTTCTGAAGGGCCCTAAAAATGTCTACTTTATTAGTGGGAAAATATTATAAAAGGGTAATTTCCTATTATAAAACATTTTAGTGACCTTATAACCAGCAAAATGTTTTGTAAGTGAAAACATTATAACTGGGTTCTAGTGTACGAAGGTAATAATGTGTTACATACCTTGAGCTGTACACTTCTGTATAAATAGTGAAAATTATTCTTTCTTGTGACTTTCTTCTTGAGACCTGCAATTTAGGTATGCAAGATCTTCTTGGTATACCCAGAGCACTAAGTAGGTAAAATTTTTAAAAGCTAGATAATTTATCATGGTTTATTCAAAACAGCGCAGTTTTTTTTCTCCTCATAGCTGCTGGTTGGGAGCAAGGGGGAGCCAAGATCTTGACTACCAGAAAACTAGATTGTGTTCATGTGCTGCGAGAATGGGGGTACTTGACATACTGTGGGTGATGTCTTCAGCTGATAGGCTCACATTTAAAACCTGCTCGCAAAAAATTCACAGTTATTGACTACGTAGAAAGCATGATAGTGCTCTATGTTGTGGTATTAAATCCAAAGAATAATGGCTACTGACTGAACTGCCAGCATAACAGAGTTGAATGATCTCTTCCTGAGTGTAAAAACAAGTACTTATTTTCGCCTGCATCTGTGACACACATCTCCCCATTTGGCATAATCTGTGGATGGTGGCATTGCCCATTAGTACAATAAAATGGATCTTTTGCTATCAGGAAATTGCTGCTATTGGTCTGTTGCCCAAGTCGAAGTGAAAGAGTGATACATTGCAAACTGCCAGCAACTGGAGCGGTTTCTCAACACACTGAAATCAGGACAGTGTTTTTCTTGACTTGTGCAACCTTAACAATATTCATTATCATTAGTACAGTAGTTCATTAGATCTTTCATGTTTAACATACTGACAAAAATTATGTCAAAAAACAATTACCCTAGAATTCCAATTTTACATAATGTGTCTGTAGTCAAAGTGCAAATCTGTAATTGATATTAATTCTTCAATACAGTCTGCGTATAAGTTAGTTGTATTCTTAAATTTTACCCAATAGTCATCCAATATTTGTGTAGTAAATGAATAACCTTGTAGATTATTGTGAATCGGTACACTTATGTAGAGGCTTGTCTCTGCCCTCGTAGGTGAGGCAGCTTGAATTTATGACTACTTTAAGGAGAAACTACTGCAGTTATTTATGACTACAGTACTTGAAGGTGAAACTTCTGCAGTTTTGAGACTTTGTTCTCCAATGAGCTTATTATTGGATATCCTATTTAATTTTAATCTCAAAAGATATTTTGATATATATCAACTTCAACTGCTGAAATGACAACCACTATCTTAAAATTGCTGGTTGTCATTTTGTTAGGGCACAGAACATTGTTGCTTTATTTCTTAGTTAATACCTTGAAGTGTATGTTACTGTGATGTGGTATGTCTCATGCTGTGATTTCAGGAGCTAACAACAGAAGATCTGGAGACATTAGAAGATGCATTGGATTCCCTGGCCAAGGAGAAAAAGAATTTAATAGTTGAGAAAGAAGAACTGGGAAGTTTGAAAGAAGAGCTAGAAGATTATAAGGAGGTGAGAAATACAGTAACTATTAGTGAGAAAACTAAACATTTTCAGAAATATTTTTTTCCAAGCTATGGTGTGAGTTAGTGTGATGTACTTCTCTCATGCAATTAACACTTTTTCTTTCTTTCTCCAATACTTGAAAATGCTCTTTCTCTTGTTTTCTTGGATACTTCTTTCACCTGTATTCTACAAATCTAATTTTTTGTATTTGTACATTGACAGTTAAATATGTGTACCACCTTACCTTCCTTTATTCAGCCATCAATATTGTAGGCTTTGTAAGCCACTTATTCTTTCCTTTGTTAAATTCTGCTCTGTGTGCTGCTGTCCGAGCAAGATTTTATTTTTGGAGCAAATTACATTCTATTGTGTGGATATGTTGAGACGCCTCTTTATTGTATTACATTTGTGTCTCAGGCTGTGGTAGAAGTTTTGATACCGTAACTAGATAAACGGGATGCCATTTCCCAACACTACAGGAACTGATGCAACATGTTGTGGATTAAGGAGTGATAAAATAATGGTCGCACGTGGTCTTCTTCTGCTCCCTAGATTTGTACATGTTACATTGTCCACCTGTAGGAAATAGGGCTTGACGTGTCTGAAGATCTTTGGTCACTCTTGATGCGCCTTGCATCTCTGAACTGTTCTTGGCTGAACTTGAATGGGGATTGGTGTATTTACAGTGTTTAGTATAGTAGCTGGAGAATTATCCACTTGGGCATTGAGAAGTTTCCAGTCTCGTATTTTCAAGTCTTTGTGTGCTTCTTTGAAGAGTTTTTGATGGGAAGATTGGGATTTTGGTGAGGTACTTCCAAGTGGTACATAGATCTTGTGATTGCAATGATTTGTTTCTCATCTCAAGATGGTAGTGTGTAGTATGGCTTGCAAAGCAGTGGAGGACAAGTCATGATTGCTGGAGGTTAGAGGAATGGGCTGACGGAAACAGTTTAGAGCGTGTAGGGGAACTAGCAGGTAATGCTGGGTCCTGGGGGCCGATTAAATATCACCACTTGCGTTTTGCACCGACGCAGCGCAACTCAAGGAAAATCTGCTTTGCTCCTGCACCTCTAGTCGTAGTTGGAATTAAATATGTATACTCAAAAACGCAAGACGCACGGGGCGGAGCTTATTTTGGCTCGGCGCAACTGTCTCCCCTCTCCTACTTAGAGAAGCCACTCAGAAAATTTGTAACATCATTCTCAATGCCACTTGTATGGCAGTTCTGCCTGCCAACCTGCAATCTTATATGTAGATATAGCTCCCATGTGGCAGTGAACAATTTCGGTTCTCGTGCTAAAAGTAATGTTTTGGTTATATTTTTCGTAACCTCAAATTGTGTAGCCTTCTCGTGCTTATACAAGGATGTAAGAAGTGTAGGTTCGTATCAAGTTAGGAAGAAATGTTGTCAGAAAATTTTTATTGCAAACTTATATGTCGTAGTTGTGTTTTGAAGTGTGAAAAATAAATCTCCATAATGTCATGGTTCTTGCAGTGTAGTGGATGTGTGTGTCAATATTTGTTGAATGCGATTGTTTGTGAATAATTAAGTGCTTTATTTATGGAGAGCAGCATATTTGTAGCACAATTGAAATACATCGGAGTGGTTTTCGTCTGTAACCAGCTTTTACATCATTTATGTTGCTAACTGGAAATGGAGGGCCTAAAGTGAAAGACGTGTGATGCGATTTGAGCAAAAATTATGTAAACATTTTATTTTTGTACTGGTATTTGAGTGACCTACTTTTGAAATTCACGTAAGTTGTTTTAACTTGTCTGACATGATATTTGTGAATGTAGGCCTACTACCTAATGGGCTATAAACGTGGCTGTCATCTTTCAGCAAGCCATAAATCGAAATCGTGATACGTTGATTATTTCTCAGTAATTCAGTGCTTATCTGTAGTGAATACAAGTGGCTTTTGTACAATTACTCTGCAATAAAATTAATTAGGCCTAGATGATTGCAAGTTCGATGTTCGCTGAGATAGGCTTAGGTGTGATATGTGTAGACAGCAACAACAGTCTCACGAAAGACTTTTAAACTAAATTGTTAGCCCTCCCATTTTATGAAATACAGAGAATCCCAACAGAATCACGCTTTTAAATGTGAAGAACAATTCGGTGAGAAAGATGTGATGTTGATACACCCCTTCCAAGTAAGGATAATAGAGAGATAATTTCACTGTTCTCAGCAATTATCAAAACAGATACTTGCAAAACATGTTCACTATTTATTTACATTATCATTTGCATTAATGTTTTAAGGGTACAATAACCTCATCAACTAACTAACCAACTCTATTTTCTCGTCGTGTGCTACGGAAAATTGCCTACTTTGCCTGTATTTCATAACTGTTAAAAGCAAAAATGTGTACACGAAAACGTAAATGATTAACATCCATAGAACACTGGCTACAGATAGATATCCAATTTTTATGTTAATTCACTTTCACACACGCAAAATTTATCCAATGCACATGCGCGAACTGCGCAGATGGACCTGTGCGAGCCATTTGCGGGGCGCAGATTTTCAGGCTCTTTGCACCTGTCACGTGACCACTTGCACCTGCGTATGTGTATATTTAATACCAAACAGCGCAGGTGCAAATTTTGCGCTGCATATCTCCATAGTGATATTTAATCTGCCCCCTGGGCTGACAGGTGAAGTTTTGTAGGTGTGGGAGAACGTTGAGAGTTAACCTTTAAGGTGGCAGAGAATGGGTGGTACTGTATTTGGGCGCTTCTGTGAGGGCGCTTCTCTTGTGCATGTAATTTCTTTCCTCAGTTAAGTAATATTCCTTTTGATCATTGGGGCCTACTCCTTGACATGCTCGATGTGAACTACTCAGTGTTTATGTTCAGCTTAGTGACTAGGATTTAAGTAAAGGGCAATATCTACTATTAGCGTTTGGATATATGTGATCCCGGCTGTATAAATTCTTTGTAGTATGTCTAGTCTACAAAGTTGTAACTGTTGGAAGAAAAGGTGATGGCAGAGTAAATATGCAGGCAGACCAGGTGTAGTAGTGGTAATATGCCAGGTTCCAGTCTTCTGATGGATTATTGTAAGAGTCTGTTGCAATTGACCGTTGATAAACGTCACTGGCTATTACTGCATAAAGATTTTATTATTTTACCCACTTGGATCCAATTCACAATAGTAAACTTTTTGTAATGAGGATCAATAAGAATAGTATGACTTTCCATTATGTTTATCTCAATAGGATCTAATGGATCTGGAGCAACTGGTGCAATCAGGAGACAAGTTAAATAAGGTGCGGGAGACGAAAGCTGCGAGGAGGCTGTTCAATAAGGTCAGTAAGATGATCAACAAGATGGACACTGCACTTGCCGAGCTGGACCGCGAAGAGAAGAAAATGAAGGATATGCAGCAAGTTACTGCAGAGTTGCAGGAGAAAAAGAGGTTAGTTCTTTGTAACACGTAATGTGCTTGTGCTGCTGCTTGAGTAAATCTTACTGCAATTGCTTCTTTGAATGTCGCAGAGATATCTTTACTCAGGACATTGTAGTTACAATATATGTATTAATTCTTCAGAGGACATCAGTCATGGATTAATACTAATAAATATCACTCCTGTAGTTTTGCCTGGTTTTTGGGTATGTGTATGTTTTTCCCAGAATTATGAATTTATGGTTATCTACTGTACTATGATACCACATTTTTTCTGCTCTTATTATTTTGCACATGGTACTGTACTATAGGAATGCATCATTTTGTAAAATATTTGAGAATAATTGTGGGAAGTAGGCTGCGAGACTAATAATTACAATTAAGTTGGGAGAGAGGCTCAAAGTACTTAGAGACACAGTACTTGTAGGTATGTATGTACAGTGAAACTTCCCTTAGCGGACACTTCCGAATAGCGGACACTTCCGAAAAACGGACATTTTTCCAGTCACCGGCAGATTAACATGGAGCCTTATGGAGAAATACTCTCCAAATAACGGACATTCTTATTAACGGACGCGGACACATAATAGTTAGTGAATAACGGACAAAATGCGCAAAAAAGGGGCGCAAAAACAGTTGCAAAGCAGCTTCAATGAATGTTTCGGCAGCGAGTCGTAACTAAGAAAGTGTGATTTGTACACCCCTTGTAAGCAGGTAGCGCGTAGCCTCGCGTTATCTCGACCTCCCACACACACACACACACGCGCGCGCGCAGCTGCCGTGTAACTTGATCCGCCCACCACACACGCATGCGACGTGTGTTGTAGCGCTTAGTCATTGTTTACTCTTCTTTTCATGCACTTCACGTAATAGTGTAGCAGTCGTAATCGAGTGACTTATTTTGTGCAAAATGTCTCAGAAGCGTAAACGTTTAACTGTAGAGGATAAATTAGCTGTGATTAGGATCCGTGAAAAAGAAAAATTAAGCGTCCGTGACGTTGCTGCGAAGTTCGACGTGGAGAAAACTCAGATTGCCGACATAATAAAAAATAGAGAAGCAATACTGAAGTCGTGGACGGAGAATAGCTGCGGTTCCAGCAAACGTACATTCCCAAAAACGGATAGACTGACTGTAGATACACTAACGTTTGAGTGGTTTTGTAGCCTCTGTTTCTTTCTTTCTGAGGCTGTGACGTTTACTCGGCAGATTGATAGTGTAGAAAACTTTTTTTTTTTTTCATGCCTTTCATTCAATTAAGTGAGCCGTATGAAAACACTCGAGTTTAGCCGAATGCATATGGAGTGAGGGTTTGTTCACATACATGTTGAGAACAATGGACAAATTAGGGTGACATGAGCTGCAGTTAACGTAAATTATGCACTACAAAACATTGGCATCAAACTTTTTTTTTTAATAATTACCCACGTCGATCTCGGAAACTTTGACACACGACTCGGAAATATTTCACGTGCCGAACCGGCTGACAGTGCGAGCGAGAGCGAGCAACGTGTAGAAAGACAAGGCACACAGTCTCATGCTCGCGCGCGCCAGTGTGTGTGGATGAGTCACGTCGGCCAGCCAGCTGTATCGGCGCGTGGTAAGATTTATTGCCGTACATCGTCGAAAGGTTTTAAAATTTCTCCGAAAATACCACAAATATTCTGCCTTGGACTAGCGAGAGTTTAACGCAGTATAGAGTTAAGAAAATTATGTAGGTCTACCATTTTTGTATTTAAATTTTTTATATATGTACTATATTTTTTATATACTACTGTAATTCCTAATAGCGGACACTTCTCAATACCGGACATTTTTTTATGCACCAGAGGTGTCCGGTATTGGGAAGTTTCACTCTATACACAAAAACACAGACAAGCACAACAGTTCTTTGAGTTTCTGCACAGTCACAATTGTTTGCTTACTGGACTAGCTTCCTTGGTTGGAAAATGGTGGCACACTGCAGTGGTGGTCCGTAACTCGCTATTCCTTTAAATTAACATTTACCCTAGCTATGGCTGTGGCACAGAGTGCATTGGTCTATGTCATATACTCTGAGATAGAGAATTAATGGCTATAAAGCAGACACCAAACAAACCTGATGAGCTACGTGTGACATCCTTGCAGGCTCACTCTCTGCTCCCCTCCAACTGTGATGTGCGCTGGCAATGTGGGCTGTTGCTTTGCCTGTCATCCCACTGCCTGGTGCCCAGCAGTCTGCCCGACAAATGTGCTCACTAATTTGGTACATAGATGGTCCAGCTCCACCCTCTTATTGCTCACTGTGGGCCGAAACACAATATGCTGCAGGCTGGGGAACTGTGCATCCTGAAGGAATAAACTCAGCTTTACCTTACAGTTTCCCTTACCAGCATAGGTAGTTGGAGTCTTCTCCTTGGCACCTCACATCGCAACACTGGCACAGCATGTGGGTGCTTTTGCATTAGCCCCTTGGGTAGCCACCCATGTGTAGAGTTAATGTCAAGGCACTGCACCGTATCCACTAGAATTATTATAGAGAACCGTGTTTCAATCAAATCTCCACCAATTTCCACCAGCTAAATTCCTTCATCAAGTAGGTTTTCCAAAGATGAAAGCTGAAAGAAAGCAAGAGTGAAAGGGTTTCCTTGGCTCGTACCAAGAGCACCATGGAACTAAGGTCCACTTCTCCACAAGTCTAAACATGTATTTGGGTTGAAGCTGCATACTGGTGCAGAAGGATTGTGTCTGTTTCTGTCTTTTGTTTTGTTGTTCCCCTTACCAGCTCTGCTACACTCCTGGCTATTTCAGTAAACCTATAGCTGTTTCCCCCTTATTCCCTTCACCAATCATACTTCAACCACCTGAACACCTGCCACCTCCAACTGCTTTGAAACCTTGAGCCCCAGCTTCTCTTCCCTCTCATAGTACAGTACTTTCTCTCCCTGCTGTACCTTCACACATCCCATGTTTGTGACGCGTCCTTGCGTCTGCTGCGTGTTGCTGTGGTCTATTGTTATTGTAGTCTACTGCAGTGGGTGTTGAGGTTATGTTATGTGAAGTGCACCGGATAGCTCAGTTTGATTTACTTTCTGGGTTAACCAATCATCGTGATTTCACCAATAACAACTCACTTACTCAGTCAACTGTTGATTTATTTTTACTTTTTACTTTGACAGATGTTTGGATTCTGTAAGTTTCTTACAAAAGGCGGTTATTTACTAAGCACAAATAAACCCGTCAGCTGTCCAGCGTTACCATGCCCGAACATGATTAAACAACAAACAAGGTAAAAAAGGTAATGATGAAACACGTATTCGTTGCCAACTGCCCTACAACTAACGACCGCCTCGGGCCAGCGCCCAGCACCAACTGTTCTACAACTTGCGACCGCCTCGGGCCAGCGCCCGGCACCAACTGTTCTACCACCAACGACCGCCTCGGGCCAGCGCCCGGCACCAACTGTTCCCTCATGGCAACGGACATGGTAACAAATAGCGCACCACGGCGGAGTGATACAACAGTATCCAAAATTCAACAAAACCAGCAAAATTACACTTAAAACAGATCACAAAGGATTCCAAAATTTCCGTTTATAGGTTTTACATTGAAATAAAATTGTTTATCCACACAAATATAATAATTAGGAACAAAAGGTGCGCAACAGTGGAACTACTTTCGCGGCGCAATACCCTAAGCAACCCCCTGTGATGGCTGACCTACGTGCGTCAATAACCTACGTCATGGAGAGAATTCCATGAAGCAAGCAATCAACCACAACGTCGGCGCCAGAAATCCTACAGCCTGGAGAAGCTTGCAACACCTGAAGTTACTCACTTCACCAGGGAAAATTTAATAAT
>PNEQ01001650.1:0-17073 GCA_003012365.1 Medauroidea extradentata | reverse complement strand
CAAAAATAATTAAAATTTTACTGTGGTCAATTTGAAACCAAACAAGCCAGGAAAATAATCAAATGACTCTACTTTAAAATTCCTTGACTATATTTATATTTAAATTTTGAAAAGGTGAATTTAAATTAACATGTCCCCAATTACTAGGTTATTGAATTCTGTTGCATCACACTGGACACCTGACAAACTCACCCTGAAAATGGCATATAGCCTGTTAAGAAAGATTTAAATATAAATTTAAATAAGAAAATAAAACCACTTTATAAATATTTAAACAGGATGGGGAAGTGGCTGAACACTTCACATGTTGAACTATGCCTTCTCTTCTAAAGCCAACCAGATCTTGCCACCATTTTGTCTTATGCACTAGCGATATCGAGGGCCAGTTCCTGCCATGCATTCCACTTGTAAAGGAAGTCAAGTCCTTCGCATCCCATTCCTAGGGGAGCAGGATGACTAGTACGACCAAGGCCATAACCTCGTAATGGATGCACATTAAGTCATAGTTGGGATGTAGTTACAAGAAAAACCAGTTTCTGCCATGGTATAAACTGTGACCCCTGCTAAAAAAGCAAGTTGTTGAAATTTCACCCCATCATGTACATATATAATAACTGTGTGTATTCGAGATGCTGAGAACAGACTTGCCAGGACACAACCAAATTAAATTGTGTAAGTTAACTTTTAGTTTCAAATTTCTTGTAGCATCAGCGTTTGAATTTTGCCAGCTAGGTTTGTTTGCTAATCACTCCTCAACAATCTGCAATGTGCTGCAGTTTGCCGCCATGCCATTAAAACTTTCAGACAGCGTTTCAATATGGAAAATGTGTTTGTCCACCTTATTTTTGTGTGTATGTATGTGTCTATGTTTGTACATGCATGTGTGTGCGTGTGCATATCTATGTGTTGTGCATGTCTGTATGCGTGTTTGTGTGCATGCATTGTTGTATTTTCTTAAGCATGTACTGCTCTGTTAAGTATTTAAGTTGGTTTTTCTATATTTCAAACTTTCATTGTACATACATATGTAACTTTCAGCGCCCAACTGTGTGGACGACGGAAATGCTTTCAGCGGCCGGAATTAAACGTGACTGACACTGGGATCGACGGGAAAATATCCTAACTAGCCCAAACTATCATAAGCTAACCTAAACTTTAACTATAACTAACCTAACGGTACATTGAGAAGCTTGTCACACTGAGTTCTGGAGTTCCTACTGGTCAGTCTAACTTTTAAAGAAAGGGGAAGTAAGATCATAGTGAACGAGAGCATATATATTGTCTTTACCCATTTACCACCTGCACGTTTCTTCACAAAAACAAAATTAAAAATTCGGGGTGCGGGTCATACACAGATTTTAAGGTTTTTTGATCAATAGGGCCTGGAAAAGTTGGATTTATCATACGTTACATACTGCTGGAAGATTTATGATATAAAAATAAATGTGAAAAAATTCAATCTTAGATTGTAGCTCGTGAGCAGTAGATACTCAATGCCAGCATTACCATCACTCGAGGCAAAGACAGCGGCCATGCGTCTGCAGCTACTGGCCCGCTGGGACATGCCGAGCTTGCGGCGTGCCAAGCCAGCGTGTAACCAGATCCTTTGCCTCATTCACTTGGTACGCTGAGTAAGCATCTAGGCGCTGTGATGACACGGAATGCCAAAACTGAGAAAGTGATTCATCGCTGTGCCAGAGCTCCATACACCGTGCTCGCTAAGTACAGACAACTGCTAACAGAGTGCAATGTACGCTGTCACTGTACGGCATTCGCGTGCCGTGCAGCAACACAGGCACCAGCTAGTCATGAGGCTTCATTATTGCTACGTCAAAATGTTGAACTGTGCTGAACACAATTTTTACTTTTGGGGCATACTGTAATTTAATTCTTAAGACGACATCCACATATTTAATTAATATAATATTTAATGTTATTTAATTATGTTAAATTGGAACTGTGTACTGAAAAAAAAAAAAAATTCTTGAGAATATATTGAAAATGAGAGGTGCAGGTCTTACATTAGGGAGGGTGGTACATGAATAAACATGGTAATAGTAGTCTGTTTACTAAGAACTGTACAGTATTTACAGGACCTTGTTACTGATAAAGCATGGGTATCAAGGGGGATCACTCTTATCAGCTGATGCTTGCAATTTATACTCTGCTTGTAGTACTTGTTCAATGTTGCTTGCTAGTACCTTATACACAATGAATATGTATTACATATACGTATGTTTCTCAAATGTAGTAATAGGTTACTCTTAAATAAATTGGTTTTGTTTCAAGTTAAGTAAACTGATAGCAAAACTTCTAAGGGCTTGTGAGTTTACATGTGCAGATTATCCTTTTTTTTCTCATTTGTTCATTAATTTTTGTTTTCTTTCAGTGATGATCTGGTTACCATTGATGAAATGCTGAGTGCCATCAGACAAATCCAGAATACATCTGATAACTCGTTGGTGGATAGAATAAGTGAAGTGCTAGAGAAGATGGATCTAGATAAGGATGGGGCAATACGTGTAGATCACATGCTTAAAGTAAGAAATCATTCAAGTGCATGTGGTTTGTTTCACTACCATTATATCTGCAGTTCTTCATGTAACATGTTAAACTGATTTTTTTTGTGCAGGTGATTGAAGTAGTTGATAATGAAAATGTGAAGCTTAATAAGAAGCAGATTGATGAGCTTCTAGATCTTCTGAAGAAAGAAGAGGTGCTGGAGTTAGAGGACCAGATAGCGAAAGCTCTTGAGAAGCAGACTAGCCAAAAGGATCTGGAGAAGAAGAAGGTTAAAGAGGAAGTAAGTGCAAGGGAGCAAGTAGTTAAGACTGCTGAACGTCCCAAGGATGAGGAGGAGGAGAAGAAAGCTGAAACGTCTGTTCCTGTGCCTCCTGCTGGTGCAGCGATGGCTGCCACCCAGCAGCAGAAACCCACCGCAACCATTGATGATCCCAAAGAAAGCAAGAACAGCTCTAAAACTCTGTGATCATCACAGTCAAAATAATACCTTAGCTTTGAGATAGCCACTAACTTTGGTTGTACTATGGGCTTGTGTTACGATGTTCAAACATGAAATATATTTGTATCCCAAAGGTTCTGATTTAGCCTGCCGTTTGTCTCCGTTATTTAATTGTAGGTGGTCAGGCGCTGCTTGCTCAACATATCTGTACTTTACTACATTTCCTTGTATTGAAAAAAATTTTTAATAGGACAGTGGGGCCTTAACAAATTGATGGAACCCAGATAGATTCAAAGCTAACATCCATGAACCACATTCTGTTCAACCTATTTTTATTTTTTTGCTTTTCTTGACTACGTCCATTGAATCTCTAAAAGTATTGAAAATATTTATTGTTTCCCTTAGAAATATTAGCCAGAGGTTGTACTGTATTAGGGAATGTAAAATACTGCTGCACTCGATTGTACCTATTGTGTTTGAACAACTGTAATTATAACATTTAAAGAGTTCTGTATATTGCTTGTAAACCTGGGGACAACATTTTGCTAACCATGTTGATATACTTATTCTCCACAACAAAACTTTGTCCAAACTTTGTCCATAATATTTTGTTCATAGTCAATAATTATTTAAACTAAGCAGTACATGAGAGTTTGATTCAAACTTCAAAAAAATCCTACAAGTTGGTAGGAAAGTTGGGTATTTAAAGTATAATTTAATTGCTGCTAAAAATAAAGGGTAAAGAAAGTGCAGATTTACAAAAGCAATAAGCAATTATGATCTACAGTATTTATTTTATGTTCCGTGTCTTCAATCTCCAGATTTTACCAGAATACAGTGAAAACTTAAGAAGTTCCCACTTAATAAGTTTTCCCCCTTAATAGGTTTGAATTATTTTTTACAATGTCTATGTATAAAATAGTAATTTAACCCTTTTAAAAAGTTTTCCCAGCTAAGAAGTTTAAATTTTTTAGTTCCTTTCAGAAACGTTTTAACAGGGTTTTACTGTATATTATGCAGTATTCAGTAAATCAGTACTAATTTTAAACTTAATACAGTAAAACCCTCTTAGTGTTCCCACTTATAACGTTTTCCTGGTTATAGTGCTACCTTCATTTGGTCCCTAAAACTGTTTTGTAATAGGAAATTACCCTGTTATAATGTTTTCCCATTTATAATGTGAACATTTTTTGGGTCTCTTGAGAAACATTATAACAGGGTTCTACTGTAATTGGAAGTAAACTGAGTTTATTTGTTCACTAGGAGTTAATCCCGTTGCCAGTATGTAACAAATCTCAGGCTACCACTCATACATCCAAGTTGCTTTCTTAAGGTCACTGATTTAATAAGAAAACAGCTGTACTGCAGTGTATTCATGGTTCTCAAGTTTCAAAACAAACATTTGTTGCCCTTCTTTACACAACACTAAATCATGAACTTTATAATTTCACGTTGATTGTCAATTACCCTTGCAAATGTTTGTAACCCTCTTTTGCTTTTTCTGCAACTATTCCATGCTGTAGCTTTTGTTTGTAAAAACAGCTGATAGCAGGACCAGACCTGCGTGCACATCTCTTTCTTCTCGTGGTGCTTACCCCACTTTCACATGCTGAGAGTTGCACAGACGTCTTATCACTAGTAATGCTCATGGACTAGGCAGATTGAAATGCCCATGCCTGGTTTTGAAACTAAACTGTTTAAATATAGTGTATTTATCGCTGTGCAAAATTAACGTTTTTCTTATATTAGTATCCCAGAAATATGTCTCTCCATTGAAATGGTTTCAAGTTATATTACAGTACATATTTACCGGTAAGTTTTAATGTCCAGCTATTGCAGTCAACTAGTATGTATTAATACCTAACTATGTAAATACATATTGCATTCATATATGTTTCATTTTGTATGCTGTGAGTGCAATGAGAGTACTGTATATGTGCAATATGTAAGGCACTTTTTTTCTCTTCATAAATTATGTTTATGTTGTATTACAAGCCCATAGATAGATTTATTTATGTGTATATAAAATAAAAGAACTTCTTGTACAAAAGTAAGTGATGAATTTGTGTGTTTGTAAAGCTGTTATGTATACTAAAACAAGTTAGAAATGTATTGTTCATCTTGCGTTAAGTGCTACAAAAAAGGTTTCTAATATTTTTTAGTATTTTCATGTAGTGTTTAATTTATTTTTAACATGTTTGTTTCTCTTTATGGTTGCATTTTTGCATTTTAATTATATCTGTGATACAATAATGAATACAGCAGTTTACCTGGTATGGTGCTATAAATGTTGCTTGATGTTCAGTTGTCTGCTTTTCATTGATTTAATATTTAAGTTACATAATCAGTTTTCCATTGAATAATAATTTTATATAATTTTTTAACAGTGTAAGTTATACACTCTACATTAGATGTTAACTATTCTACCTGTAAATTGTACCTTTGCTGAATTTTCTGGACCGCTGCATCTGTTATGTGAATCCTGTATTGTTTCAGTTAAAGAAGCTGAAAAACCCATACACAAATACAAATCCTGTAAGACGTAATGTTGAAACTCAAACATCCAGTTATCAGTGAAGGTGTTAAAGAATTAAAGAAAGATAAAGTATGTCTATGCCTATTTCACTCCTGTCTTTATATATATATATATATATATATATATATATATATATATATATATATATATATATATATATATATATACACACACACACACACGCACGCACACACACACACACATACACACACACACATACATACACTAGTAATGAGAAAGAAACGAAATTGGCTTACACATATACTTCCACATTATTTGAAATATCAGTGTGATGTATGTACTTCAGTTGACAAAGAAAGAGGTGCCAAGAGTCAATACGTCATGCAGGCTTTTTAAAATCCTCCATTCTGAGCATAATCTTGGGTTTACTTTTAATTTAAATGTTTTATTTACATGTGTTGTTTATTAAATCACTTAATACTTGCTGTAGCGTGGTACGGAAAGTAATTTTTCTTGTGTAACTACTAAAAATGTTTCCAATGTGTTTATCTACGAAAAGAAGACACACTTCAAACAGTGTCTCTATGATTTAAAAAATGCCATCCGTTGATTAAAAACATCATTCCCAAGCTGCTCAAAACTGCAAAATATGGCTTTTTCACATTGCTGTAGCTGATAAAATATTGATCGTAATCATTAAGTCATAGAAACCTACATTGGACTTAACCACGAACTTTTCACAAACAGGGTCGTCGCTTGAAGACGCATTGAAAAACATATTTTACGAAAACACTGCACAATAGTTTAGCCCTTTGCTCCTAGTGGCAATGAGGTGTTAGACGGAAGTGTTATGTTCGACTTATCGCCTTCGCTGTTTCCATGCCCCATACGTAAAGAGAAAGCTACCGTCCACTAACTCTTCAGGGCGGAGTTCACTGAAAATGTTTACATTTGTATGAGGTATGGTTTGTTTGCCTACGTTGTGGCATAAGTTTGTCTCTGATGTTGCTGCTGAAAGGAGTGGCACATTATGAGGATCTCTCGGTCAGCATCAGGAGTGGAAGCGTAGCTCGATGTGGGGTGGGCGAATGGTGTGGCAGGAGATGAAATAATTAGAGTAGGAGATAGAAATATGGCTTGAGGTTTAGAAAGAGTCCGAGGTGGCAGATGTTCAAGAGGTGGGAGTCGTAACATTCTGATGGTATATGATGAGAAACAGCTCTGGGAGTGTTGAAGCTGCCGGAGCTATACAATGGAACATGGATTTTACACTGCCCTAAATTGGGTTTTCCTCTTGAATACACCATTTATTTATGTGAACTACATCCTGCCATTTACACTGCAGTTGATATTTGTTTCCCCTGGTTTACATATATTTTTTCATGAATCTAATGAATTTTTGCCCTTCACGTAACTAATTTAAGGGGATTGTTGATGGTGTGATTGAAGAGGAAATTACAACTAAGAGAAAACTGTAGAATGTCCTATATGTGTGTGTACAAAAGTATTAAAAACAGAAAACAGAAGAGCAACAATACGTAGTATGAATCTTGCCATTTCGTCAAAGCCCAATAGCGTGTTGTAGCTATATAAAAAAAAAAAAAAAAACGATTAAGTTGTGGGTTTTAATTGACTTACTGACAATACATTTGTGCTGGAATTATGGATTAACTTGCATAAAATTTCACTGTAACAGAGGAGATTTTCAGTTTTTTGTTGTTTCCCTCCATTTACACTTTCACCTTATCTAAACCATTTTTCATTTGTCCCTTGTATTGGGATTGTATTGTAGTAGGAATAGTGATGGGAATAAACAAACAAAAGCCTGGGGGCAGGTGGTGCTAATGCTGCCATGACCACGCTGCGCTGGCAAGCAGTCTGGTCCTTGAGGTGCATATGGACTTGCGAGGCAATAGGCCCTTGCTCTGTGGTACACTTGGTTTGGGCTGAGGTAACCCTCTCCATTTGCTTTCTCCCAGTCCGGTGCCTTGGCATAGGATGGTCAGTGGATTTTCCAACAAATGAATGGGATCAGGCTGGTGACTTTAATTAGTGATCTTGTTGAGAAACAAGTGTGTCTGAAAAACCTATGGGCATAAAATGCAGGTCTTGCTTTTTGCAAGTTCCAAGGATTGAAGTTGAATTTTTTAATCTAATTTTCATCTATAACTCAATACTGGTGAGTACAAACATACAACCTATCAACTATTAAGTGTCTGTTGTGCAACCTATCCATGGTACAAATTACTTTATATAAAATGTTACAGTAAAGCCTTAATTTTCCAAGTCTGTGTAATACAACATCAAATTTACGACATAGTCTCGATTTGACGTTGCTACAACACTGCCTTAATAGCATTGTGACCTGAATTTAACAATCCTCAACAACTAAGTCCACAAATATTTCACTAGGTTCAGGGGTCATTTCTGTAATGTTAAGTAGCATTACAGGTTATTCGCAGTTTTTGATTATCCAGGATTTTTGTTTAGCCGCAGTTTTTTTATTACATATCCGGGGTTAAAAGGTGGGAAATGGCCGCTAGGCTACTAATTACTAAAACATGTAGACCGAGATGCACAAGTACTTTAAGAATCAGTACTTCCAGGTGGGAGAACACTAAAAGCAGATGGAAAACACATTTTTCGCGTATTTGCCCAGTCAAGTCATTTTGCTCACCAGACCAGCTTCATCGAGTGGCAAGTGATTACACACATCAATATTGCGGGCAGTAAGAGGTAAGTGGTAACTAGCACATGTAACAGCAATGGGTTGAGCTAGGGTATGGGTGGGAAATTTGAAAGTTATCAGATGTTGAGGCCTGGTGGTTGTCTGAATTTTGTGATATGCTGATGGGCTAGTTCCCAGCACCTCAGTTCTGCACTATTGTCTGAAGGTGGAACTGGTTTTTGCTTGCCAACCCTCAACACCGATAACTTTCAAATTTCCCGCCACACACTAGCTCGTCCCGTTGCCGCTAAATGTGCCAGTTACCAATCACTATTTATCGCTTGCCATACTGCAGTGTGCAATCACTCGCTGCCCAAGGAAGCTGGCCTGGCCAGCAAAACGTCACAACCGTGCAAAAAATATGTTGTCTATCTGTGTTTTGTGTTCTCCCACATTCAAGTACTGATTTTGTAAGTACTTGTGCATCTCTGTCTACATGTTTTAATAATATCTAAAGTTTTCTATTTTCCCGCATTACTCACAATTTCCAATTAGAGTCCCAATTTTTTTTTTATTTTCCGTGTTTCATGGTTATCTGAACCAGCAATCCTCTTGCTTATTACGCGTAATTGGAAATTATTTGTAATACACATTTTAAAGGAGGAAAAAAAAAAGTACATATCTTCAATGATTTTGTGGTTTTTAAATTTGAATCAAAGTTTATAAATTTTAATTCATCTTTGAAACTTTTAAAGCATATTACACCCCTATACATAGTTAACTTGCTGTCCTTCCACTAGTGTGTTTCGATGTTGATACAGTTGTTTACCAATTACAGAATTTGCAATAAATGGTTTAAGATTGTGTTTTGATCTGAGAATTGCTTTGCTTCATAAACATTTATGGTTGTGGCGTTTATCTTATAAGAGATTTGTAAGATTGATTCCACCATTTAGGATGATAGCCATACCACAATGATGCTGAGGTAGACATACCGGTATATGCCCAAAAGAAAATATTTTTTTACATCTGCTGTAAAATTTGGATGTTGGCAACTTAAAATATAAGTCAATATATAGATGTAATAGAAACATACTAGCAAAATGTATATGTATTTGTAGTTCATACACAGCCAGTTGTTTTGTTGAAAATAAAGTAAAGAAACAAGTGTTTATAAAATCATGTACTGTATGCCATTTTAAGATTTTTTTAATGCAACTTTTTTATGTTTCTCACAATAAAGACTGTAGTTTTAGTAACAGAAAATAAATCTGTGGACACTTTTTCCAAAATTTACCGTGTAATGTATTTTCTTCACATTTATATATTTATAACTTAACTGCTTGAGTCTTTGAAATCCTTGGTTTACGTAAAATGATTGCAGTATGAAATGACAAGGGAAAATTTTTATTTTGCACAAATATAATTTCAAGTACAGTACTACATAAAAACAAAAACTAATGTTTACGTCATGTGTTCAAATTTTTTAGTATATACCTAGTATGTTGCCACAGCTGTAGCCATTATATTTCTACTGCATATTATATGATTAATGCATGTGTATATTTTTCAAAAATATATATAATAATTAGTTGAAAGTTTTCCAGTATTTAAAATGTTGAAAAGCTATTTATTTCTTTTAAGTTAGGTTATGCTGTTCTATCTCTTAGGGATCAGGAACTCGCTCAGTTGTGGGGAGCTTTAGATGTCTGAGACAATTTTTCAGGAACAGTTCAGTTTAGTATACCACCATGTCACTGTCACAATATATTGCCTCGAACTAGTGTCTTGCAGCACTTTGCTTTATTAGTCACTTAAAGTTCACGGAATGGCACGTAGTCTAAAAAAAACAAAGAAGAAATCACAATGTGATATGGCGTGGTCATTCCACCCTTCTGGTCATGCATGCGGGCAGAAGAAAAAATTTGGTAGGCGATGGTGTTTATGCTGAAACGAGGTTAAAAAAGTTGACTGGAAATGAGATTAAAAATTATGATGACTGTGTGTGTTGCTCTTGCACGTTAAACTGCTACTTGATACCTTAATTCATTTTTGCACTTCACACAGTTGTAATATTAGCTCGACCTCAGTATGATGGCGAGGATAGCTACTCGACATCAAACTATGGCAAAGTATATTCCATTCACAACCTGCAAGAAAAGCTCTCTCATAGCCACATACCTTCTGGAACCTGCCTAATCAATTAAGTACACGTGGAAAACAAAGAAAAAACGGAGAAAAAATGTACATGACTTTGCTACGTAGCCATAAACACACATATTTGAAGAGTCTATGTATTTAAAATTAATTACCTGTGTTGGCGAGAGAGTAGTTTTCTCTAGTAGCCAAATAAAAATTACAGAGGATGTGAGTTTACAAATTACTATATTCACTGTAAAACTGTTTTTCTAAATAGCCCTAGCACACAGTATTAACATTAGTTATTAGTTATTACCACAGGATTGGTTGAAGGAATGGTCATCCTGGGAATTCACTGGCCTAATGGTATCATAAACAATAACTACAGAGTATGTTCATATATTTCCAGCAACTTCAGTCATTCATGCAAAGAATGTGTCAGTTTCATGCACATACAAAGTTCCTCGTGGAGTTTTTTTTAATATTGTTTTTTCTGTCTTTAGTGTATGGTTTTCCTTTAGTGATGGTTGGGTTTTTCTAAGGTCTTTTCAGAGTTGTTATGTTGGACAGTGTTTGTCTCAACTCTGGATTTTCCAGATAAGACCTCTCTCTGTTCCTGAAATATTTTCATTTGCCCAACACTCACTTTGGATCATAAATCGAGCGTGGAACTTTGTGCCCAACATAAAGAGGGTGTGTGCATATGTACTCTCTCCCAGTTGTATTTTGTCAGTGAGGTTTTCCAGTTAGACAATGGTGTATTGTTACCTATACTACTGTACCCTAATGACTTCTGTGTGGCAGATTTTCACTTGCTTTAACTTGCGTCTGTTTTATGGATCATTTTCTAGGTGATAATACTGTACTCTTTTTGCATTGCATGTGCACAAACTGAGCTGAATTTTCTGGAACTTGGTAAGTACGCAGGTGTAGGAAAATGTAATTAATTAATGCTTTATGTATTTTAAATAATACGTTAGATTTCATTATGTGCTGTTTCTTTAGACTGACTCACAGCGGGTTTATCCAACAGGAATAACTGTTATATAAGTAGCAAGAAGTTGTGCAAGTTTCTTAAGGTTTTATAACAAATTTATGTTTTTTTTCTTTCTTTTTTTTTCCCACTCCAAACTGATGGCACAGGCAAAATGCAAGTATGTATTTCTTAAATTTGAGTGCTAATGATTTTTCTTTACATTTCCCACAGTATAAGTGTGGATACAGTGAACTGGTGACAGTACAGTTTCCATTATTCCATTTGCTGGTTTCCTCTCATTTACAGGTTATTATTAACTCACTTTCTCGTCTGTATGTTAGCTAGAGTAACAATGAGCTATGGGGATGCCGCAACTCATTTGCCACCCTGTGCAAAACATTTGTATCGTTCTCCCCCAACCCCCTACCACAGCAGTAGGAAGTAGCAAAATTGGGATAAAATAAGGTAACAAACATATAAGTTAGTAATTTTTACTTACAAGTTAAGGAATACGTTGCAGATAAATTGAGTCAAGAATCATACTACGAGATTTTAATTTTATAATTAAAAAAAAGTACATATTCTCAAATTTGTTTCCAGTCACCACTGCCCTGTGCACTTGCACAGTTTGCAACCCATGTTATACCAGCCCTGATGAGCTACAGACTTGAAACCATAAACATAGCTTATACCTGGAGGACAGTGTAACTTTCTTGTCTGTCTGTCTGTTCTGTATAAATTTTGCAGTCAATTTTAAACTAACTTCCTAATGAGCTAGACTTGAATCTTTATGTGTAGCTCAGAACTGCGCAGGGATGGATTTTTAGTGGGGGGAGAGGGCAGGAAGCTTGTGACCCCCTTTTCACATTTTATTTTTAGTTTATCTTTAAATAATCAAATTTTTAAAATGGTCTTAAGTTTTTTTGTTTAGAAAATTCCTTACATGTTAACTATTTTGCATCTTAAAACTTTATTTTCTGGGGGAGAGCCACCGGGGCCGCCCCTTCTTTGAATTGGGGGTTTAAGCACAGCTAATTTTTAAGGAATGGTACCTGCCCCCCCCTCCCCTCCTCCGCCATTCAAACCTAGAACTGGATCTACCCCTGGAACTGGATGACATTTCAAGAGAAAAATAAAATATTAAAAAAATATTTATTGAAAATATTTAAAAATAAATTTTTTGTGTACTGCAATTTTAAAACACATGATTGCAAAATTTCACATGACTGAAAATCAGTTAATAATATTAAATAAAAATTTTTAAAGTGTACTACATTTTTAAAAACGACTAAAAAGTACAAACTCATTTTTCTTGTGGAAAACTTGTAAGATTTAAAACAAAATAAACACAGTGTGTGGCACTTTCAATAGGTGTGTAGAGACTAGCTGTCGTTTATAAAACTCACCAACAGTTCATATAATTGATAGTGCAATAAAATTGTTAGCGTCTTAGGTGTACTATTCATTCATTAATTAAATATTGCTTGCACCTCATGTTCTTTTTGTTTGAAATATTGCTAGTATTTTCATAGGAGATATTATTTTGTACTTTTTAGTCTGGTTTCAGAATGCAGTATGGTAAAAAATTTTAATTTTATATTTTCTGTCATGTACGTATATAATGATTTTTGCATGGGGTTGTTAGTGCATGTCATTTAGCAGAAAAAATATATATGAATTTTTACGTTTCCCAAAAATTTCAAGGAACTTAATGTGTGTAATTTTCAGCAGTGTTTGAAAAACTGCATAGTTACATATTTTTTGATATGAAAAACAGTGGAAATCACTTGAGTGTGTTCTCAGGGCCAGATTTAAGCTTCTTGGCGCCCTAGGCCTGACAGTCTAAGCACCCCGCAGCCTCTGTTTTCCATCCTTCCTTAACAACTGGTGTCCTTTCCCTGTTTTCAGTGCCACGTTATTTAAAATTACTCTGCTCTGTCCCCTCGCTATGTATAATAATGGTAATAACACAATAATAATTCAGCTTAATTGTAACACAGTTATTTAAAAATAAATTTCTGGGTTAGCCGTAGAGCAGATAAAATTAATACTATAGACCACATAAGTGAACAATGCCAAAAGTAAAGCCATTTAAAAAATGTTTACTCATCACCATATTGGCACTTTTAAAAATAATGATGTGAAATTCTTCACATGTTCTTCTCGATAATAGTGCACCCTTGTGAAAGTTGAACCTCAGGCACGGGCCTAGTAGTAAATCCGGCCCTCTGTGTTCTACACACACAGATTTCATTGTTTAAGATGTACTCGCTGTGTATTTTGCTATATTTGCCTGCAGATTATTTCAATATTCTAATTGTTCGACTGTATGCCACCGTGTATTGAAGGGTGGTAGTTTAGTACTTGGATTACTTGCCTTCCACTGTGACAATTCAGGCTCGGCTTCTGGTGGTATGCATTGGTGTTCCTGTTTCCTTTTTCGCAGTACATAGTTGACCTGTGCTTGTGACTTTCGTCAAACCATCCTTGCGGGCAGCAAAGCTTTCTTTAAGTGCTTGTTAAATCCCATATATGCCTTATTAGGGTATTGTAGCTAAAGCATAAAGTGTTTTTGTTGCAGCTTAGTGTGTTACTGTCTCAAAATTGAAGCATTACTACATACACACTCCTTTGTTGAGGTTATCCACGAAACTTACTCAAGATTGAACAGTTGTAAATAAGTTTCAAAACAGTAATTTCTGCTGGGCAAAATAATATTTCAAACAAAATATTGAGTATTAAATTTGAATGATAATGAAAATTTACAAGCCTCTAAAGTTGGATGTAAGTACAGTATAGTACTGGATTGTTGTGATATTTATTGTTTCACTGACTTTTGCTCTGTATTTTGGAATGTGTTTGAGCAGTGGTGTTACATATTACAGTATGTTCACTGTAATGAGAGGTCGTTGGAAACCCTAATGGCTTTTTTTTTTCATGTCATTCAATTTGTATCATTCTGTGAATGTCTGAAGACACTAAAAATGTATATATTGATTGTTATTTCTGACTAGACAATCTTCAACTGGTACCATCATCCTGTTACAAACATACACAATAACACAGTTCTGTTTAGTTGCTAGTCATTTATGTATTCTACCCATGCCCATGTGTAGATAAATATAGAAATTATTATCATAGTTCTATGAACTATATACAGTAGCAAGCATAAGACCATTGGTGAGAATCTCTGCTACTTCATATAAAGAGTATCAAATTGAAATAGACAATTTATGATTGATGATAATGTTCTGCTTTCCTTTCATTGTTGTTGAATTCTATCCTTTATACTCCCCATCCCTCTTCCTCCCACCCTCGTACAAAAACCATGGTAGTCCTGCACATGTCTTTGTAGACTGTTGAATAATGGCATTTAATTTAAATCAAATTGCTGTTGTTAGTGAATATGCTGTTGTGTGCTTTTGGGGTTTGGTTCTTTTGTCAGTCCTGTGTTTATTGGTCTACGTTAAGAATATTGGCTCATTAGCTATCTCAAAGTAACTTCCCAGTTTAAGCTTATTTTCAGTATTGTAGCCAGGTGTAACAAACTGTTTACAGCTGTAATTATTTTCAGCAAATATAAGAAGTCCACATGTATACACTACAAGTACTGTAAGCTCACGTAGCATTGGTTGTATCAGGGAACAGTGGTCTATACTCGTAACAGTAGTCATGCTTACCAAGAGATCAGTTTTCACAGCTTTGTTTAATAATGATCGCTGGATCCACTAATTCTGCACATTCATGCGTTAATATTGATACTTTTAATAGCCCCAGAAATGCTAGAATTTTTAGTTTATTGCAACAGTTCCCAGAAATTTAATTGGCAATGTAACTCTTTTCACATAGATATTTTAAAACAATTTAGACTGTCATGGTACCATTTGACTTAATTATGATTATGAAACTACGCATGCCAAATATGTGCTTGACAGTGTATACTGAAGTTGATGGTAGATGATGGTGCCGTATTCACTTTGCATGTGTTCTTTTGTTTAAAGTACTTAAATTGTTAATGAAAGACAACACTGGCCATACTACTAGTTTTGTGTATTTTCATTGTTACCAGTTTGGTAATAACTTATGTTAGTGTGATATGTAATGAATTTAAGTCCCAAACTTAAGAAAGTCCAACCGCAGTGCAGTGATGATCCAAAGACTCTGATTAAATCTCCTTTTTTTAGTATACATTTATAAGTATAACAACCCTATAAAAACAGAATGTTTGTACTGTAAGAGGAAAATTAAATTGAGTGCTTTAAAGTTATTACAGTTGAAGCCCATTATTCAATGAATTGTGTTACACCACTAGCCTTTTTATGTGCCCCAGTCTGTATTGATGAATCTGTCATGCCCGATATACTGCAGTTCCAAGTTCTGTCCCTCAGCTTTATTATTATTACTGTATTATTATTATGGATTTCATCTGTACTTGCTTAATGTTTTAAGTAAACGTGCCTGTGTTTGATCACTTAAATTGAAAACAATCTTAAGCTAAATTAAATGTTTTATACTGTCACTTTATAATTATTGATCTAATATATTTTAGTTTTTTGTGTCATGAATAAAATGCACTAATGCTGTATACACTAAATTAGGTATAGTCATATGATTATTAATTTATAATTGTATACTAGACTAAATTGTTAACTGTGTAATGACTATTTTATATGTACAGTGAAGTAAAGAATTTTCAGTGGTAATATGTGTGTGACTTTGAGTAATATCTTGGATTTACAACCTCAATATTACGCAAATTAATTTGCTTGCATTGCAAGTATCATTGTGGCAAACTGTTGTGTATCAACAGTGTGAAGGTAATGCCAGTATGGTGTACATAGAATCAAGTTCAGTGTAAAACTACAACTTGCGAGTGTATTAAAAATTGTTATTCTACGCTGTAATGTTGTCACACTATTGGTTGTATTGCCTGTAAGCAATGACTTTTATCCAGTTTGTGTTTGGAAATGGGAAGAAAATGTATATATTGTTATATTGTATTTACTACTTAAAAATGTACTCCAGCTGGCCTGGTTGTGCATTTTGTGTACATATTATTGCAGCTGATAAGCTGTGAAACGAATTAGGTACACTACTTCTGTTGATACGTAATTTTGCTGTTTCAGTTCATAAAGTATATTTCATAAATATAGTAAGTTGGAAATCTACCTTTGGCAGAGTAGTTTGTGCAGTAGCTTTCAAAGCTGCTTTGTGTTGAGCAGCATGAATATTATGCAGTAGTCAGAAGAGAATTACTCTGGCTAATTGTAGCTGTAGAGTTGAGTTTGTAAATAAATTCTGTATGTAGCTGTGCATAGAACAGTTTTGAATCAGTGTATGTCCATATGCAGGTAGCAACTATTTTGCTATATTTTCAAAGAGTGAAAGAGGCAACTTAAGTGGTAATGTGTCTTAATCAAAGAGAAAGATAGGCTATTACTGTTGCAGTTTGCAACCTGGCTTACATCAGAAATATTATTCATTACAACAACAATAATATTCAGTGGATGCAAAGTCCTTCAAATACAGAATAGTTTTAAACTAACAGGTGTGGTTCCATCCCAAAATAGAGCAACTGTTCTCAACAAAATGTTATGGGTACCGTTGAGGTGCATATTGATAGCGTAACAGCCTTAAGGGCGTTCAAGTGGGGAAAAATTCATAATTTTATATTTGTATAAAATAGTGTCAGTTTTGTAGACATTACTTCAGAGAACATTAATATCTAACGGAAAAAAATTAGCTCATCTAGTTTTCCCGTAATGTCACTTCAAAGTCAAAATTTGCATATTTTTACTTCATACAAAACTTGAAAACCAGTAAATATAATG
>PNEQ01001649.1:143440-159600 GCA_003012365.1 Medauroidea extradentata | reverse complement strand
TAGACAAATGTTTCTACACTTGGGTAATAGGTAGCGCTATTATCGTGCTTACTTGTGAAACGCACGTTTTACGACACGCTGTAACGCATTGTTTAAGCAAATTATGCGCCAAGTTAATTGTTTTAAGTACGTATGGTGTTAACGCAATAAAGAATAATATCACGCTATTATTTATAGGGTTCGTGTAAAAAAGTAAACTCATTCGGCGCGAGACCAGAGAGATATAAGACGCCGTGAAACAGCCTAGAAGGAGGCTGTACTATAGTTAAACGAGCATGTGCGCATGCGCTGGAACTTTGCGTGTATAGTACGACCTCAATATAGATCCTAATACGTCGTAGTTGGAGACAGGCCGGCCGGCTTGGCACAGGCGGCGCCGCTGAAGCCGCGCGGTTTTCAAACTGTCACTGCCACATTTTTTAACGGATTTTCGCTATTCTTGTTTTATTTTTAATATTGTGACTTACCAAGTAATTTCTGCAACTCTACAATTCATATTTTAATGCCGTGAATTAGATACAGTATGTTTTATTCATTGTCAACGTAATTCCTTACAATTTTTTTGTCATATAATTTTGTTATTTTTTGAGTTCCTGAGATTGTATTCGTAGAATCGCTACCTTCGTTAAATCCAGGGTTCGTAAAATCGGGGGTCTAGTGTATTGCAGTAGGATATTCCAACAAGCTTAAATCACTTATATTTATTGTGGTTTCAAGTGTTAACTTTCGAGAACAGTCAATTGCGGTATATAACCTGTGTTCATCGAGTCACGTGACATTACTATATTTACTTTAACAAGTGGTAGAAAGATAGGTATTTCGTAAAACTAAATTTAAACAGGTTGCTAAAAGCGCTACTTTACTTTAAAAGAGTATACAGTAAGACTTACCTACTAACAGACCGCTTAAATTCCTGGAAAGTGGTCATTATGCAAAGAAATCCAATACTTGGAACATGTTTTCTCGTATGTTGGCAGTTGATATTAGGGCACTCAATTTTGAAGAAACTTCTCCATTTTACTTGATATTTCAAAAACTGCTTCGTGGAACAAAATGGGATGGGATAAAATTTATCTTAAGTAATTTGACAGTGAATGTCTTGGCAATATTTCTCGTATCTTGGACAGTTTAAAAGGTATACTCAAAAAACAGTTTAATGCTGAATTTTCCTCTCAAGTCCTATCCAAATGTTTCAAAATTGAAAAACGAATTTGTAGATTACATTATTGTTTGTTTCATTGCACGTAGTGATACGACGACATAAAAATCTTGATAACTTAATGACTGTTGATAATTTTTCGTATCCGAGCTGTTGTCTCTCCCAACACCTAAGACACAAGGGCAGGTCAGTAATGTTACCAGTATACCAGTCCCTACCACTCCGCACTCTCAATAAATGTATAAAACATGTACAAAATATATTTAGTCATAAAACTTATAACTCAACATAACATATGCAAGCCAGTGTAACATTTGCTGTTTTAAGGTGTAATCTGTAATGGTGTCAAATTTTAAATACGTATTGATTTATGTTTCGATTTTGGGGAAATCACGTGCTCACGCAATGTGTGGACCAAGTTTTTCTGACTTGTAATACTGTACCGCATCAGTTTTTATGCAAATTACTAACTTTTCCTTGAAATATTAAAAATATCTTTTAACACATCGCAATAATATTTAAAGTGGACTTCTATAGCTGTACGTAATTCCTGCTACAGTAATGTTATCTAAGCTCAAGCTCAAATTGGCCAGTCACAAAACTGCCAGAACAAAGAGGTCTAGGTTTCCTATAGTTAATAATGTCAATGTAGTGTGACTGAAGAGCATACAGCGCTGTGGCGAGAGAAGTTCAAACCTCTCGTAATCCTTGTACGCTTGTGAGGAGATAAGGTAACCGGGAAAATGGAGCCAAGCTGTGCTGCTAGGTGTACGGAAAAGTACAGTACACACTCAGTGCAGCGTGAAATGCTACAGGCTTGCCAGGAATTTTATTCTTAGCATTGTTCAGTTAGCTGCTTGTAAATTTCAGTTAAGTAAATTTTTTATTCATTTTACAAAAAAAAAAAAAAAAAAAAAAGCAAACCCCTTTATAAACAACCCCTTTTATAACAACCCTTTCCTCAAGAACCATGGGGTTTTACTGTAGAACAAATTAAAAATACATATCAGCTGTAGCAATTTTAACAAATGTACGTTAATAGAGGAATTATTGTACTTTTTTTCTGAAAGGGCTTAAAAATGTATACAAATTGTTCATATCTTAATATTGTTTTCCATGCTATCCAAACCCCAAACAAAATCAAGTCATTGGCTATGGTAGCTCGTATCTCCAGAAATGTTTGAACGAAAAATACAAACAAGAAAATGTAACCCCACCATAGGATTGCAATACGAACAAAAAAAATTAGGCTTATTATATTAACTGAAAATTTTCTGTAGCTTCAAATCTTAGCAGATGTTTCCAAATTAAACCTTCTGTTCATAATGCATGAATTTCATTCTAGGATATGTTTTTATTTATTTTTTAAAATTTTTTCCTGGAAGGTTAGGTTTCTGGTTCAGACATCCTGATTTCAGTTTCCCATGATCTTATTAAATTGGCTGAATCCTTCCCGATATCCTGCCTGTCTAAACCAATGGTTCCGTCTCTAATGATCTCCCTATTAATGAGATTTCAAGTCCAACTACCCTAGCCATTCCCTTTCATTGTACTTTCCAACCAGGACCATGATAGCGTAGTGGACGTATTACAGTACTTGTTCCTCATCAAGACAATCCAGGTTCAATCAAGATTTTCACAATTGGGAATGTGGCGGATGTTGCCGTTGACTGGCTGGTTTTCTGGGGGTATTTATGTTTTTTTTCCATTCTTGCATTCTTTCACTGCTCTTGCTTATATTGGGACATTCTCTTCAGTGCTGAATACTTCTTCCTTTCCCAAGTCATTTCTGAAACCTTTAAGTTTGCGATACTGGATTTTACGAGTGTAAAACCTTGAATTCTGCAATGTAAGATTTTTAAATGCTTGTTGCAATGGGAGTTTACAATTAGAATTTATTGGTTTGTGGACGTACGCCATTGCTCATGTTTTTGCTGATCAAACCTGTGTTGGATGACAAATAACAAAACCTTTTCTTGTTCATTTTTCGTTATTTGTCATCCAACACAGGTTTGATCAGCAACAACATGAGCAATGGCGTACGTCCACAAACCAATAAAGTCTTATCTCCAATGTACAACCTCGATTTTACAGTAATGAAAGCTTGGTTTTATAATTTGATTTTGTAACGTAATATGCAATTTTGAACTATCTGAAAGCTTGTTTAGTAGCATGGATAATCAAGAGTTACTTTTCTCTGTAGAGTATATCATACGATACTGTAGTTTGTTTGGTGAAACTAAAGCGTGTACTTATTTGCAGCGATGCGGTATTCTACGAATGACGGAGAGTACAAAGAAAATGCCCTGAAGCTCATAAACAGTCTGATAAACGTCAGGTAAGAAGTTTTAATTTGTGTTACAATAAAGTGTAGCAAAATGTTTATTTTTTACTTTGATGATTGTCACTCTTAAAATTAATTGGTTGGTTCTGTTCTTAGAGCAATTATCAATCACTTTTCTCCGAAGATTGAATCTTGGTTGGCAAGTCAAGCATTGTCGACGCCTTCTGAGGACCAAGTGAGTACTTCAAGTGATATTCCATAAAATTTAAGTTGAGTTTTCTTGAGCATTGCTCCCATTAGGTGTAGGTATTGAGAACATTCACTGGGACTCGCTATTGTAGAATCTCAATATAATGACAGGCCATGGTTACTGAGAATGAGAATTGTGTCGTTAGATCACTGTTGTCGGTAAAATGAAACAACTTATTTTGACACCTAAAAATTCAACAGATATTGTCTAAGGTGTGTATTTTGATTAATATGTTTGGTGTTCCGCTGTCAGTGGTTCAAGTAAGCAAGTTCTCTGACACGGCAGCTACCACACAACACTAACCTTGACTTCCAGCACTCAACCTCGTATCTCGTACTGGCAGCCCTGCTCCTAGTCAGCAATGCTTTAGTGACTGTACATGTTAGTGCGGGTAGATAAAGGTATACAATTCTGTTTCACATAAGTTTGCTAAAATTTGACAGCTACTTGTGGGCAATAACTTTTATATGTTGTGTGATTTGTGGCACAATGCAGGGCGTTTTTAGTTCTAAAATGACCGAAAATGTCCATTTCACCATTTATACTGCAATGTTTGTCTTGCATTGTGCCATAAATCACAAAATATTAAATACGTACATAGTTGCCGTCTTCTCCTCGTACAGGATCTGAATCTGAAATTCCTTGGGGCAGGTCGGTTAACTATACCATGTTAATCACTATCTCAGTGCATCCAACCCACTAACATTGTGCTGTAGCCTACCATACTCAACAGTGCTATCGTACTGCTACGTACTGGTTAGATGCTAGCCAAGAACCGCGCACCACTTATTAATATTTGTGTCAACAATATTCTCTGTTAAATGACAAAACGTTTGTTTCATCCCGTGTTCAATCAGGCACACATCACAGGTCTGTGTCTTTCAGCTCTCCTCTGTCCAAGATCTTGTCACACTACAGTTATAATCTTCTCACAGACTACTGTATACTGTAACACCAGCACAGCATATCCAGCAGCCTGCCTGCTACCCGCGCCAATCTCGCCAGGCCGAGATCCAACGGTCAACCTTCCCGCCTGTGTTATTAAGCCCGAAAATGGGCAAAAGTCAAACTGCCATTAGGGTCTAACAATTATAAAATGAAGCGGGCTACTGCCCCATTAAACAAAATTGAAACCCAATTTCCTCAAACGTTTGAAAATAAAAAAAATTCATAAGCATAGTCCCTAGTACGGCTGAACAAAAAAGCAAACAAATTCCCTGAAATTCTCCAGCCCTTAAAAATGTCCTACGTAACAATATAAGCACAAGATGTTAGAGCCACAGATGAAGAAAGGACCTCAAAACTTAGTGTGGAAATACCTTGCCTGATATTTTGATAGCATGCATGGCCATAGAATGACAGTTATCACATGTAATGCTTGCTCTCATGGCGTAATTAACAGCCTGTGAATCCAAGATGGCAGCAAATAGAACTCCGTTTCCACATGAAACCTGTTTATTTGTAATTTAATGTATTGTATTTAAATGGTTATTTACTGATAGTATAATGGGCGGAAAAAAATTAAAAATTTTCTGTGGTAGAAAAATTGAAAATCATGAAGTGTGATGAGTTCATGGGAACAGGTATTGATCTGAATGAAGAACTTTCCATTCCTGTCCACACACTACTACTGTCTAAATTTGTGGTACTGTAGCAAAAAATTAAAAGTACTGCACAATGTGAACTGAACAAAAAATCAAATTAAAACTCACATGTTTGAAGATATTCTCCTCGATTGTCGCAAATTGTCCAGTATTTCAAATTCAAGTACAGTAAAACCTCTCTACTATGACCTGTCACTCTTCCCGAGACTGGGTTGTAATAAATACAGTTAAACATCTACTTTATTAAGTAAAAGGAAAACAAAAGTATGTAACAAGGTAATATGAATAATTTTTATAGATTTCCCTTAAGACAGCATGGTACATAATTCAACCCTAAAAGCATTAATCTGTAGCTATAGGTTTCTTGAAGCCAATTTGTGAAAATTAAACAAAAGCGATCCTTGACAATAGTTTTAGCCAACATTTTAAACAAAATTGTTTTGAGTGTTACGAACTTTGGAGGCACAATCTCTGACACCGGAACTTCGTGCATTTAACTGGGGTGCTAGAGGTCATGCGTAACAAATTAGTAATTCGGGATAAATATTTATTCATAAAGTTGGCAAATACAGTACCATTATCTAGGATTGTCATTGAGTATTTTATCCATATTTGCTTCGAAAAAGCGTAGAAATCAATTGATATTTTCAGCGTTTATTTATCTACCGCACTCTTAAGGCGCCTGCCTACCTCATGCTTCAAATGTGTTAGAATATGTTCGTAAATAGGATTTTTACACTAAACAAATCCACATGTGTCCACTGTGCCAACGTACAAAAAGAAACACTTCAGACAAGGTCGGAACCTCATTGTTAAGACACTATGCTCATTAAAAACACTTTTTCTAAGCCCTCCAACATGGCTAAAAACTGCCCAATCAGACAGCCGTACTTCAAAATGTAATTACCGGATGTAGGTGAAACTCGAGTAGAAACGTGCACTTAACTTTGCTACAGACTTTCCGTGAAAAAAAACTGTTCGGCGGAAACCTTGCATGCTAGTTCAGCGCTTGGCTCGTTGAGGCGATGCGGCATTTTATGCGCGTTTCAAGGTTGCCCTTATGGCTCAGTCATTTTGAGCCTCTAGTGCGCAGGTAGGTGGTGCACTTAATTCACATTTTCCCACTATTTACACTAGTCCACCTTGTACCCATGAAAAGTGTAAATAAAGTAAAGGGTTTCATTGTAGAACCATTTTATCTTTGATTATTACAGTCATCAATTGTCAAAATACACTAAACACAGATTTATTCAAACTGTTACAGAACTACATTAAAGATAGAAAATATTCACAAAACTACATACTACATTAATATACTTCATGTTATATTTCACAAGAAGGCCTACACAGTATTTGTGAAGTGAATGAGCGTGCAAAGTTTGATTAAATTGGCTATCGTGAATTCATGATACTATGAAAGAGAATAATTTATTAAACTTTGTTAACAAGATTTTACAGTAAAATCTTGTTAAGACGTTTGTGATGGGACAGGAAGAAATAGTGCTTGTTATGCAGGAAATCTTAAAAGGGTTAAAAAAAAATTATACATGTTCGTATAGGCAAGGTGCAAAATTATTTGTCTTATTAAGCAGGAGACTTAATGGGAAACATTTTAAGGTTTCACTGTACTGTATTTTAATCTGCCCATTTGTAAGCTTGTGTTGTGGTGTCTGTCAATCGACAAACTTGTTTGTTTGCAGATCCTAGAAGTAGTGCGCAAGAACTATGACAGCTTGACCCTCAAGCTACATGACAACTTGGACCAATACGAGCGCTACGCAGAGAAGCCTCGTCACGCAGCCTTCTTCACTTCCATGGTGAGCACCTTGTACATATTTTTTCTTGTTAAGTCTACATTATTGTATTACTATTAGCGTTTCAACTAACCAGTTTTGAGGACAAGCCTCTAGTATGAAGCCCATGTGTGTAGCAGATACCTGGGAGTTTTACAGGTTCAATGACTTACCAGATTGACTCCACAGTTCTGTGTACACTCTTGTCCTCAGCTAGATACTGGCTGCTGCTTCAGTGAATGGCCAGTTGTACATGTGACATTGTAGCACTGAAGTGGCGAGCTGTTTTATGCAAGTTTAGTATTACGGTAGTTCAGAATCCTCTTGACCAAGTTTAATAAATGCTGTGGTGGCCCAATTACAGAACTTTGACTTGCATGAGTTTGAAATCTCTGCAACTGATGATTCCTGATAATGTAATCATGCTGGCTAAAATACTGTACCACCAAGTGTCTAACCATACTAAAAAAACTATAGTGAAATCATAGTGTGTTAGATATGCAGTCATAGATGTTGGATAGGTTTTCATTACACCAACCAGTGAGTGCTGGATATGTTCTCGTGGCCACCAACCTGAGTGCTTGATAGAAGTTGCAGCCAATCTATGAAAGCAGTAAACACATAAGAATAAAACTCGTTCAGTTACTTCTGAAATCATTGAGCATTTGCCAGCAGTAATGGAACCGTTTCAGTGGTCAGTGGAAATTGTGTTTGTCTCGAGAATAGTTTTGTAACATACTGTAATACAAGAAGTTGTAAATACATAGAAATAATAAATTGGCAATTAATACTACAGTATACTAGATCCATTCCAAGGTTGCAGCTTATATCACTCCGCGTGTTTGTGCGCTTGAACACATTAGCTGCATGTGTAACAAGCTGCCGCTCTATGAAGCGAGGTCAGGTGCATCTGCTTAAATTTTACCACGGGAACGGTACACGTAGACCAAAACCTTCTCAGGTACAACAATCCCCTCGCTGGCCCATTATACCGCAATATTTTTCTGTCCTATAACATTTGCTTAAGTTATTTACCTTAAGAAATTAGTAAAAATTATGAATTTACGCTGAAGGTTTATACACCTGGAAACTTAAAACATTCCACGTTATACCCTATATAATTAAATTAATTAAGACACTCATCTAAACGTCAACATCAGAAGGTGGCTTAACATCGTCCAAATCGCTATCTGATGAACTTGCTTCCAGATTTTCATTTAAATAATACACTTGTCGTCCTTCGGCCCTATACTTATTATTAGAGCCACGATTATGTGGTGAATCGCGAAATCGCGAAATTTTCCGCGAATTGATATGGAAAACAGGAAAAATGCAATTTCTAAGCAAACCGCGAAATAACACCGAAACTACACCATACAAGTCAGTAAAGTTTTAATATAAAATACAGTTAATAGAAAATTACGTATCCCATTTGGAGATTTTCACTTCAACGGAATGCCGCCATTAGTCGCGTTGTAAACAAAAACAACATAGAGTCAAGGTCGAAGAGTCTAGCACTACCATGCCAAAGAGTTTCACAAAGATGCACATGCCACGCCAAAGAGTTTCACAAAGATACGCACGCCATGCCAAAGAGTTTCGCTAAACAAGATTCTTTCGTTCACTGTGGTGTTTTCCACTTCTGCACTGAACTGCACTCATAGTACTCTGGTTGAATTTCACGTCTTCCATTTACCTGAACTTGCCCTTGCTTCGAGTAGTGACATCACAATCGAACTCTTCTAGTGCCTACGTATCTATGCCGAATAGTGACATTCTGCGACGTAAATATTGTTACCGTTTTTGATTTGAAATTGTTTACTACAGAGTGGTAATAAAAGGCGTTAAACATTATTTGTCGCGAATACTACCGTCACATTTTCAGGTGTTTATACACAAAGACATAATGTAAAGCAGCTCGGCAAGTAAAATAAATATGCCGAAAAATAAATCTACTGCTGTTTCTCGCGCAAGCGAATTTAAAAGTGAAGGATTTTATGTTAACGATGGAAAGATATTGATGTGTAAATTGTGTGATTGCCGCCTGGAACATGAGCGTAAAGACACTTTAAACAAGCACATATTAAGTGAAAAATACAAAAAATGTTAAAGAAAAACAATATTCTTCAAAACGCTAACTCAGTATTTTGGAAGCAGGGCCAGTGCTTAAACGTGCCAAAGAAGGAAAGGAAGAGTTTGCGTTGGAAACTGTGAAAGCCTTTGTAGGAGCTGGCATAGCTGTTGAAACACTGGACAATGTTAGGTTGAAGGAGTGGATGGGGAAATATGTTTGTGGTGCTGGTGATTTGTGCCAACAGCAGATTGGATGCGAAAGAAATACATACCCCTGCTACGAGAGAAGAAAGAGGCAGAAAACACACACGCTGAAAGATCGGGATGTTGTCATTCTTGTTGACGAAACAACCGACAAATGTAACAACTGTGTTTTCAATATCTTGTTCAGACCACTTCTGCCAGGGGCTCAGCAGAATGTTGTTCTAGAAGACTCTTGTGTACTAGAGTCTGCTAACGCTGCTTGTTGCTCTACAGCGGTCATTGACATTTGCTCAAAATATGATGTCAAAGATGTAAACATAGTGGCGTATGTAACAGATGGTGCACGTTATATGACCAAATCTGCAGAAACACTACAAGGGATATTTGGTGAACATGTTTACCATGTGCAATGTTGGGCACACAAAATCAACATTGTAGGCCAAATATGGCAGAATAATTTGGAAGAACTCAACCTTTTTGGGTGTAAAGTCAAAAATGCATTCCAAAACACATGAAAGAGACGACATGCCTACCTTGACTTCCTACGAAACAAGTATGGAGAAGACAGTGTTTTAGTGAAGTTATTTCCGATGCCTGTCATAACACGGTGGAATACTTGGTTCGTGTCTGTCTCTTACCTGGCAAACCACTTTCATGACATCATTGAATTTTTTGATGAACTCAGTGATGACAATAGTGGCATTAAATTCATTCTAACTTCACCAGCACATGAAGCACAAAGCACGGAAGCACAGTGCAGTGCCTATTTGTGGCTGAGAACTGTGCTAACTTTGTTGACTTGATCAATTGGTTGGAAGGCAGCTCATATCCTTCTGCTCACCTTCTGTCATCCAGACTAAGCAAATTACAGTCTGTAATTGAGCTACTGACAAAAGGAATACTGCCAGAATCAGTTGACAACATTTTGTCAAAAATGAAAAATCTACATGCTGCAGAATTGAAAGAGCAGTTTAAACATACAGCAAAGTTGAGTCTTCTGAAGTTACATGAACTGGTCACCCGTGATCCTTCTCGGCATCTGTTTCAAAGTATTGGAGCACTTTTTGACCCTCAGAATATGGGAAACATTAATGTGGATGATAAAGTCTTTTTACAACAAGCTCAAAACCTACCTTTCATCAAGCAAGTGCCAAAGCTTTCTTTAGCAGGAGGCTATATAGCCATGAAAAAAATGGTGGCTGAAGAACAAAAAAAGCCAAACGTGAACCACATTGATGTGATGGAGATTCTGTCGAATGAAGGCAGATTACTCAGAATTTGCAGCAGCAGCCTTGAAGTTGCTCGGGGTACCAACTTCAAACGTCGACTCTGAACGGTCATTTTCAAAATACTCTTTAATTGTTAGTGACCGAAGAAGATCGCTGAAGCCATAAAATGCAGAACTTCTAACAATGGTAGCATTTTCGTGATTTTTGTGTAAAAGTGTCCATAGCAAAATTTCTACAGTTATTTTTTTTATTTTTGTTGTGTCATTCTAGATATTCAAACTCTGATGGCCTGACGAATAGTGGATATTTTAAGGTGAATGTTTGTGAATGAATGTTTCAACCAGAACATTAAAGCGATGATAAAATGTGATGTTAAACAATATTATAGGCTCAGCTACTATTTTTTTGTCACATTCATGAAATATACGATGTGTAACTACTAGAAAATAGCTAATAACCTCATACTTTTTTAAAGACGAAATAACGACGAAATGTGCAGTTTCTAATGACAAAATCAGGCTTAAAATAAAACCATATAATCTTGGCTCTACAGTTATTATAATTGAACAAAGTTACTCACAACGTCAAAAAGAAATACCTTCTTGAAAAACGGTCACTGTGTGCAATCTTTGGGGAATATACTTTCTGTTTTGAAAGGACGATGTAGTATAATTAAACAAACTTTGATTGTGGAATGTGGTTAGTACATATTATCATTATTTAAGTACAGTGGATTCTCTATGTATTGAAACCTAATGGATTGAAATACCTGCATCCATGGAACACATTCTGGGGACGATTAATTTATTTTACAGCATTTTAAGACCACATCCATTGAAATCCCTAATGTATTGAAATTTTTTGTCAGTCCCATGAGAAACGGTGGATAGAGAATCCACTGTACATATAAATAGCTAGTGAAATTTGTCATAAATATGATGATTGCCTTTTTAGTGCACATTTAACTCAGTTTTTTTGGAGGGGGGGGGAGAAATTTTTCTTCCCCACACATAATATTCACACCTCTTTTATTTGGCAAAAATAGGCACTTTTATTCCAAAACAACTGATAAAAATTCAGGGGTGCGCATTATACTCAGAAAACAGAAAAAAATACTATTGGAAGGGGGGGGGGGGAGTTGTAGTCAAAAAGATGGTGTCAAGAGTGTGAGGAAGAAAGTCACAAAATTCTTTGTGAATGTAGTGTGCAGTCACAGCAAGAAAACTTTCTGTATTTGAAGAAGTCCAGACATTATGTCACTGCTGTAATTAATTCGTCACACATAGCATTCTGACAGTTTTCATACTCAACGGGTAACAATGAATATCATTTTTCAGCTTGGTAAGGTATACAAATGATTTAAAATCTCGACAAAATTTTAAATTCCTTCATTTTATACAACAACAAATGGCTGGAAATCAAGTGTGAACAGTTTTTTTTTTTTTTACTTTTCAGGCATTTTTTTGGCTTTGCAAAACTGGCAAGTGACTGTTGTGATGTCACTGGTTTTTCCACTAAGGTTGAGCTGTAGAACAAGGATTTATTGCAAAGGTTACCAATTGCTACCAGTATTTTCTTTTCTGATTACGAAACTGTAATACACCCACAGGTGGCTTATTTCGTACCTTTTGCTCATTTTACAAATGTTACTAACACTGTTTTCTATTAAAAGAACTGAGAGCACAGATTGTTTTAAAAATATAACTGTTACTCATGTGTAGAAAGGAACAAAAAATGTGGCAGCAATCAGAAGTAACACAGGATAAGTAATGTAACGTCACATCAAGACGTTCCAAAAAATTACTCTTACACATGCACAGTGTGGATCTATGAACATTGGTTGAGAAAGATGAGGAGGAGGGGGGGAGAGTAACATGTGAAGGGAGAAAAAAGTGTCAGAAGAAGGAACTGTGCACGTGCGCTAGTTGTGTAAAATAACTCAACATTAAAGGGGAGGTAGGGTAGAAGTTAGCACAGTTCCACGACCCACAAAAGTTAAAACAAGGTTCTTTAAAATGTTCCAAAAATAACTGTGTCAACTGTGAAACGTGTTACAGAATAAAACAGTTCAAAATAACTTACGTTAAATAATGCTCATCTCAAGTAGTCCTTTATTACTACTGTATGTATTGTTGTATTGCTTTCTGAATGAAATGTTTTTCTGTTCTATTGTTTTCGTAACTACAGTAGTGATTCAGATAAATTAAGGTCAGGTCAAGAAAAAGTCACTAATTTTGTATATGAAACTTATTAGACACTCTGATTATGGAAGATCAATATTTCGCTAACTGAATCTGCACTGTATAGGTAATTCAGAGATTTGACATAAAATATTTTTTTGACTGTAGCAAATATTTACTGAGCATTAAGTTAACATTTAGTTTCTCATCTTATTCCAAGGGAAAGAAACGACTTTGTATTAACGAGATTCTACAGTATATATGATTAGGTTCAATTAGGTACAAAAAAAAAAGTAAATTACTAATTTTGAAATTCCCGACAGCAAAACAGTTTTTTCGTTTGCCAGAAACATTAAAATTTAATTTAAATATTTTCAATGCGTTTATCACAGTCAAATAAACATCATAGTAAACACATAAACGAATAAAATTGGCATGCTACTGCCCTCCGGGCGCCCAAGAGCCAAGGAAATGCACGGCAGCGGCCTGTGATATCTTCATTAGACGGCAACTAGGCAACGCCGGACTGAGGCACACCGCGCGCTACATGGCATCGCCGGGCTACAACAGCTGCTTGCAATGTCATTGTATTCCTGTACACTGTTGTCTGCCAGCCTAGCACTAGACACATGAGTGTGTGGTACGGTACCTAGATCCTCGTTTTTTCCGCCCAAGAGTATGCGGACCTAGATCTTAGTTTTCTCCACCTGGGAGTTGTAGACTGGCGAGACAAAGTATCTCGGCAAGCGCTCCAGCTGCATCGATCGCCGTTGCGCTGTGAGGACGTGTCCTTTTTTAGGAATGACGCTCATCAAAATTTCGTGCTGTAAATTTTATTTTAAAAAATGGGGCACTCTATTTGTGACGAAAAACGAATTCCTTAAAACATCAGACAACTCCACAGCTTACAGCTTAGCTTTCAAATGATTTTAGGTTACCAAAAATTTTTGCACTTCATATAAGACGAGTAGCAATTTTTGAAAGCCAAAAATATGTAAAAATAGTCATCTTATATGCCGCAAATGCTGTAATATGTACTGAACTTATTATGCTTGGTAAATAATTAGGACTTTAATTAATGTACATAATCAAACTATTGTTGTTAAGTAAACTTTTAGTAAGGTGAAAACAAAGAAATTTATTATTTTGCTGTGACAAATGTAACCATGATACTAATAAAATAGAAGTGAATGTGTAGTCTAATGATGCAGCAATTGTTCTTGACATGTATGTAGCAGAGGTGTTGGTGTGACTGCTGCAGGTACGTAGCGTGGTGGCAGACACCAGGCACAGCATAGACTTTGCCACACTCGACCTGCAGGTCATCCTCCAAGAGTTCTCCTCCATATCGTGAGACTTGATCAGGACTGTGTGTGTGTACGGTGGCTAAGGACAGGGTTTTTATTATTCTTGTATCATCACATTCTTGTTGTTTCATTTGAGAATGTTGCTTGCCTGTTGTTAAATAAACACATATAAATTGTACTGTTTTCATAAACTACTGTTTTATTTTTTATGAGTTTTATTATGAGGCTAGGCAGTAATAAGTGAGGAATGAGGAGACACTATTGAATGAACATTGAATACTCATCCACCCCCAGCAGGGGGTGTTTGGGAGGGGAGAGGAGAAAGTGTGTTAAAGGAGGGAGGGGAAATGAGTATGTCCTGTGTGATACTGCAATATTACTTAGATTTTCCGTTTCCAAATTATTGATGCCAGATGATCATATTTTTATAAATTTGACACATGTTATAAGTTTCAGAATTTTAACAGAATGAATTTTCCCAAAAATTGTTGGGGGGAGGGGGGGGTGAGAAATAAAATATTAATGGGTGGGAAGTAAAATAATGATTTTACAGAATTGGTTTTTGCTAACGAAGAATGCTTCTGCAGTCGTTAGAATGTGAAGAATATTGTGCTTTTGATATTTTTTTGTTAGGTTAGATGAGTGTTAAGTAACCTAATGATAAACATTACACTAAGAAATCTAACCTAGTTATTTCAGTGTGCGTTCTGATAAGGTACTTTCTATGGGCCTAACTTTGCTTGTGATTGTTTATATTTTGATTAATTATAAATACAGTAAAACCCCGTTAAGACATGGGGTTAAGACATTTGTGTTGGGACAAGCAAAAATAATGCTTACTAACCAGGACAACTTCTTAAGAGGGTTTTACTGTATTATAAAATAAAGTACGTATATGTTGTACCTTATTTCAGCAATGGCAAATGCCATTTAAATCTCTTTAAAAACTTTCAAGGGTCAAATATTTTTCACTATTGCAATATTAAAATAGGTAACAGTTTAGTTTGGGTTCAAGTTCTGTAAATAACAAGAAAGTTACATTAAGTTAAGAGTTCGGTTTGTAGTAGAAATTTGAGTTCATACCAGCACTAATGTTAACCCATTTTCAAATTTAGAAGCCACAGTAACATTACAACACCCTATGTAAATGAAAGGAAGAGGCAGCTAGGCTGACAGAAGCACAAGTACTCATGTTTCAGTACTTGACAAATACACACAAAAATTAGTCAACCATGCCTCTTCGTCCGAGGAAGCTGCTCTAAGCAGCGAAAAGTCGTGATACGTGCTCCCGCGATTGTGTATTGTCCTATTTTTGTGTGTATCTGTCAAGTACTAAAACTCGAGTACTTGTGCTTCTGTCTTTTATACGTAATTATAACACCTTTGTTAGGTGATGAAGAACTTGATGTAACCCAGATGTTCCCGAAACCTGGCAACTTGTACATTAAACTCTGTGCTGGGTACAGTACTCAAAAGACATTTTCAGTTCTACATAACTGTTAAAACAAGTAAGTTCAGTAATTTTTATATTCTTAGTTGCCTCTATACACTAGACCCCGATTTTACGAATATTCACAGTTCCTCTTATCACATTCGTAAAATCGATAGCTGCTCTGTCGCTTTGGCCTAGATCATGTGTATCGTTAGCAAGAAGAGGGTTACTCGCATCATACAAATGAGAGTTTAATAACATCTCTCTCCAACGTGCTTGTATATAAAAAACCACAGCCAGCAACAGCTGTAGGGGGAGGGGGGGGAGGGGGAAATAAAGAGGAAGGTTCTCCCAAAAAGCTTTCGCTCAGCTCAGATGACGACATGGCTATTTGGAACAAGAACTGCGTGTTCTGACTGAATGATGAAGGACATATGCTGTTTCTTCACTAAGAATAATTGCTGCCAGCTGTGCTATACCTGAGCCTCACACACACCACGCATACGGAAGAAATGCGTCTGGGAGATACTATAGCGCTGTCTCTCTCACACACACACACACACACACACACACACACACACACACACACACACACACACACACACACACACACACACACACACACACACACACACACACACACAC
>PNEQ01001649.1:128337-143340 GCA_003012365.1 Medauroidea extradentata | reverse complement strand
TCTTCATGATCACACAGTCGGCCGTATGTGTTTTTATCTTTCAGTTTAAAGGCAATGTCAACATTTACTGTAAGCTAATTATAAATTATAATTTACCACACTAAACATCCCATAAACTTGAGCGAGAAGCAATATATCCTTGCGGGATGGCCGTTGCATCGTTAAAGTATCGTACACACCATCAGGAATAGCATGGGAACAAGAGTAAGTCACATTTTTCTTTGTCGTGGAACGAGTCTGTTTGGACAGCTGAAGTGGAAGAAAGAAAAATAAAAAAAATCACAGGTGGTGGGCAGTGTGTGAAAACGAGCATGTCTCATTTTAGCATTGCTTTTCAACGAACTGTCTATGTAGATTTGGTAGCGCTCACGTAGGTCAGACATGTTTTCTGTTGGCACACTGCCGGAATAAAATCACAAACTTGTGACCTTACTCTAAGTCAATGCATACACGTGTGCACTCTTATGTTACTACTAATTGCCACCGCTAAACACAGTTCACTACTAGTGAGCGAAAATAACACACTACCAATGTTGGCGTTGCTTATTTTTGCTGGCAAATAACACTAGCATTACCTGCCCAACGGAGAAATAAACAATTACATTCACCCGTCCAAGCTGACTCTTACATGTTCAGACAAGCGCACAAATTATTCGACGTATGCCACAGCGTGAAAGGGCACACAGAATTATCATTAGAGCATGCATGCTAAAATAAATAAATAAATAAACTGCTACATTCGTCAAACTGATTACATTGGTCTGCAGCGGCTGGCAATGTAATCGTGTTGACTGCCAGGGCATGTACTCTTGCTGCGCGCCCGCACAAGCGAGACACTGTTGAGGCAGCCCAGCGATTGATAGCCATACTTACATGACGCAACAGAGTTTTCGACCCGTTTTGACTTAACGAATAGTTGCACCCATACTTGTTGGGTATCACTGTAACCAGCGCATACTTACCTGTTAAAATAAACCTATATTTCCTTAAAATAACATAATACTTCGTAATTAAATAATATTAAAGACAGTTTTAATGCAATCTTTGGGTTTTGGGATCAGAATTGGCCAAATTCGGCTATAGCGAAGTTCGAACCCAGAACCGTGACATTTCGATATAACGAGACTCTACTGTATTTAATTTCTTTTTACTTTATAAATTTGGATGTTTTTAAAGTGGGAATACACATAACTTACACGTGTGACAGGATACAAAATTAAGTGAAATTGAATATGTTTACACAAAAAATTATTAAGTCTTTCATTTTAAGTAAATTTTTGTTACATATGTGAAGTGGAAATCAATTAAAGCTATTGTTTTTAGTACGAACAGTTTCAATCATAAGCAGCACATTACTTGCAGTCAACGAAGGAAAGTATCTCTTGACATTCTCGCAAGAGTGAGAGAAATTACGCAGATTGTGCACTAGTTCACATGGGCCTGCCCATCCCACGCCCCATTGGAGCATCTCCTCCTGACTTGGGGTTCTTGATCGTCTCATCCACTGACAACACAAGGCACGCTGCCTCGCATGCTGCCGTCAGAGCATTTATCTTCACCACAGCCGGTTCCCACACGCAAGCCTCAAAGTTGTCGTTTATATCCTCCTTGTTGATGTCTACGCCGTACCAGTTGTGACCTTGAAACAAGCAACACTAACACATTAGAATTTTTCACTATTCTTATCTTTAAGCTTTAACAAAACTTAAAATCAAAAATGTTTTCATCTATAAAATTTTGAACTGAATGTCTAAAATGATTAAATAAGACATTTTTAACTTACTCTCCAAACAAAAAATGTTTATTTCCAAATCACAAATGAAGCTGTTTCTGGGTTACTATCGTTGCTGCTTCATTTGTGATTCTAACGAAAATTATGGGTTCTAGACAACTGCAACAAGAGCAAGTTTTCTGTCAGACCGGTAACATTACTCAATAAACCATCTTCAAATGTTTGAAAGTCTTAAAGCTAAAAAGGTGTATGCAATTAAAGGGTAGCCTTCCCTGCTGTTTTCTTTATGGTGGAAGGTATCAAGCAGCATTTTCCATTGGTTTAAAGATCCCAGTAGCATTATGCAATGCTGAAACTATATCTTTTACCATGTCAATTAATTTTCCATACAGTGGCAGCCCGCTACGAGTACGGGATATTACGATACGTTGGTAATTACTAGTGTTTTGTAATGCACCGTCAGTTTGTGTATACAATTATATATAAATGTACGGTATTTACGAGTGGTATCGTCGGAGCACTTTCGTAGATACAAGAAATTCACAAGCAATAAAAACTACAGTATTTACTCGCGTAATCGCCGCATATTTTTGACCAAATTTTAGGCCCAAAAAATGGGGTGCAGCCATTATGAGGGGTTTTCAAAAAAATTACCTTCTAAATTTTGTATTGTGTAGAATATAACAAATGTACATTTTATTTACTCGTCCATAGCGTGACCATTTCTCCAAAAATAAAGAAAAAGATTTTGTCTGTGTATGGTACAGTAAACATGGAAAAATTAAGAGACTATAAAATCTTGTTAATCCATTCATGTGCGTCACTCAATTAAAGTCGTTCAAAATTATCCCGCATATGACGTTTACATTTTATGGTCCATTACATGTACGCTATTATTTCCCGTGAAGTAGTTTATAAACAAATCTGATTCATGCTTAAAACGTCACAACTCTCCAGATGCCGTTACATTTATCAACAGAGCATCATCAACCAGCGAGCGTGACTCATCGTGGCAACAGCGCATCAACAAGCGAGCGTGACTCATCGTGTCTAGTACCTAGATGCTCGGTTTTACTGCCACGTCTTATAGGCACAAAAACGAAGGATCTAGTCGTGCGTGCTGGCGCGCCACGCTTTCGATCGACGAACGTTTTCAACAGTCGCGTTTTGGAGATCACATTTTTGCCATTCTGGCTAAGATGTTTTCTCGCCGAAGTCCATAGCAAAACCTGATCCCTTGGTAAACGTCTTAACAGAGTTGTACTGTATTGTATCCCATGTTGAACAATATGGGGTGCGGCCATTATGCGAGTAAATACGGTAACGTACTGTGCATAATTATGTTTAATTATAATTTTTAAAAAAATAAACACAAGCGCACGTGATAATCATCGTTCATCTGCTTAGCGTGGCAGAGTGAACAACATGAGATATGGCAACGGTGGAAATGTTTCATCTGGCAACGCTGCAGTTACTTGGAATGTGTCCCGTGGACTGAGAATGCAGCATCGCTTGCGTACATCTTGGTTTTATTATGATAAACGGCATTGCGGAATCAGTTTCAAACTCATTAACTTATTTTAATTTTGTATGTTAAACTGCAAGAAGTTAAAAAGTTACATTTATGTAACTTAACCTGCTAGAGTTGTTTGTAGAACACATTAGTTATGTCTAATCATGGCAACACATCAAACTTTAAAAGCAAACTTCATGTGGATCACTTTTTGAATGCTTGAACTTGAAGATTTACACTACCCAGGGTAACTTGAGTAAGTTCATAAACTTCTTGTGTCATGTTTTTATACATTACGTGTTATGTTATGAGTTATTAACAATAGGTATTCATTTTAGCGAAATTTACGTTTGGATAAATAAGCTGTACTCTTACTAAAAACCGTTATTGTCGCTTTGAATACTTGACAACGTGGTTAATATGGAACAGCAGCGAGCGTCTTTTGTCAGTTCAATCATAAGATCTTATTCGTGCAGCGTTGTTCGTTTTTGTTTTGTTTACCTTACGTTTTACTGTGCTTTAGTGAGTGAAAATGGTAACAAAAAGCCACTGTATTTTCGTTAAGTACCGTTTCAAAATTTAATAATAAAATGCTCATTACGCCCTTTATTTTAAATTTAGGTGCAAGTGCAAAACATGTTTTACTTTTATTTCTTTGCGAGGAACATGCAAGGGGAATTTGTACCTCTATTTAAGAACAATCCTGTATTTAGCAATGTGTCATTTATTTTGCTGTACTTCATGAACTTCAGAGCCATTTATATTACACAGGATTCCCGTAGCAGCAAGGTGTCATAGTTCCAGGTTTGGTCCCTTGCTATTGCAGAATGTTGCCAATCAGTTATCCTGATAACTTCTCATTTTAAATCCCAAAAGCTACAAATTTCAGTGGAACCCTAATTTTTAAAAAATGTCGGGGCATCGAAAATCCCGCTGCTTTGGCTCTAGCAGACTTTTGTCAACAGCAGAAGTTAGAGTGGACTTTTTTTCAGTGGTGTGGTGTGTTACAGTGGTAAAGTACTAGATGTGAATCTGTAAGGACCCAAGTTTAGTTCCCGTTCTAAAGCAGTTTCTTAGTGCAGGTCATTGCAGCTTCCCATCCTCTTCCCAGTTCAAGTTGCTAGTTACTATTTTTACACAAATGCACGACTAGCCTTACCTTGTTGAAGGTAAACACATAACATGAAACAATTTCATTCATTTAAGCTTGTAGGAGATGTCTCTTAGCTAACCTTGAGCGTGCTTCTGCCTGAGCTTGTTGAGGATGATAGTCGCATCAAAGCCAGCGTTGTCACATAGCTGTCTCGGTATGATCTCCAGCGCCTTGGCCACCGCCGCTATCAGCAACTGCTCCTTGCCTGCGATTGTCCTCGAGTAGTCTCGTAGCACCCGGCTCAACTCCATCTCGATGGCTCCTCCTCCTACACACAAGCACTTCTCCCATTGGCTGAGAGGTTGCCGACACTACTGTCTCTGTCATGCAGATGACCAGGACTGAATAATAGTACTACATAAAACTTGAGGTGTTTAAAACTTCTAAATTTTCTAAGGCAAATAAAATTTTGTATACATCGTTTCTCAGGGGACTGACAAAAAATTTTAATACGTACTTGCTGACGTTCAATGGATGTGGACTTGAAATGCAGACAAATAAAAAATAGGACCACAGAAAGTGTTCAATAGATGTGGGTTCGATAGAGGTTCCACTTTTGTAGACTATTATTTTGTAACTACAATATCCTTTGGGGATTATTTTTTGTCTCATTAAAAAAAGTGAATTACAGTCAACTTCTGATTATCTAGCTAAACAAAAGAATGGAGGCTTAGAATAATGTGAAAAATAAAAAACGGGATGATATAAAATTGTGCATCATAAAAAATGTCTGGTAATCAAAAATTAAAGATACAGATTAACTGACAATCACATATCACATGATGCTAATAACACTAATGAATGATTTACAAACCTAGTAAAATAATTTATTTACAGCCGAGCCTCACTACGACAAGCCATGGTTTCCGAGAAATTTGTCGTGGTAGCGGTGTCGTTGTCTTTTCCAAACCACCTAACTTCTACCCCTAAAGTCTGTGTTGAACTGTTATCGGCGTAAAAGAGACAATTTTCAAGAAAGAAATAATGAGTTCATTTAATAAGCATATTTTTTCTGAAGAAATTGATACCGGACAAACCTAAAATATTTACGATTCCCGAAATTTTAACAGCGAGCGTGAGCAATGAGTGCCGTAGCGTGTATTGGCAGTAACAATGCGTGTGCCTAGATCCTTCCATATGATGTACTTGGTGGCGGCTGCCGTGCGGCAGATGAATGATATCAGAGATCTAGGTATGCAGTCGAACAAACGTGGTGGGCAGCATGAGAACTAAGATGGAGGCAGTGTTTCGCTATTCAGTAAGAATGTGCAGTTGTGCATCGTGCAGCAGGTTATTCTAGCGCCATGCTACGTATAATGTGGACCATAAAATACAACTGTATTACTGAAATGTATAAACAACTAGCTGGCATAAAAAGACAGAGTCAAAGTGAATGTCACGTTACTTTTGGCGTAGTACATGTAGAAATTGGTTTGACGAGTGTAGCATTCTTACGCGTTTAATAATTTGTGCACTTGTCAGAGACACATAAAAACCAGCTTGGACAGGTGAATGTACATAATTGTTCACTTGTGCACTGGACGTCCGATGTGTTTGCCAGCAAAAATGAGCGATGCAAACATTGGTAATTCCTTTATATTTTCGTGCACTCTAATCGTGAACTGTGTTTAGCTGTGGCAACAAGTTAAGTTAGAAGCCAATATACAGTAGTAACAGAAATGGGCGCACATGTTCGCATTGACTTTGAGCAAGGTCACAAGTTTTGGGTTTCATTCTGGCAGTGTCATGACAGGAAATATGTCGGAGCTACGTTTGAGCGCTACCAAACCTAGACAGACTGTTCGTTGAAAAGAAATGCTAAAGCTAGTTTTCACACACGGCCCACTACGAGAGATTTTTTCTTCATTTTTATTTTTCTTTCTTCCCTTCAGCTGTCCAAACAAAGACTCGTCCCAAGAAAAAGAAGAAGAAACTGGCTTACCACGACCCCACCCTCCCCCTGATACGGTCTGTACGATTATTTATCAATGCAACGGCCAGCCACCAAGTATGTATTGCTCACATTTATAGGCGCATGTAGTGTGTTAAATTATAATATTTAAGTAGTTTACAATAAATGTTGAAATTGCAAATACAGTAGAACCCTGTTATAATGTTTTTCAAGGACCTGTAAAAGAAAGTGTTATAAGCAGGAATCCATACTCGTACACCAATAAATGGCTATTGCACACAAGTAACTTAAAATGTCATATTCCTCCCCCCCCCCCCTCTCTCTCTCAAATCAGGTGTTGCTAGCTGGCAATGATTTTATATACTTGGTGGCTGAGAGAAGGAGAAAGACATATATTCTTATTGTTCGCTCTCCAAGGTTGCCAGATCGTAAATGAACTAGCCTCATACAAGGAATAAAAAAATTCCATACAAGGCAGCAAAATTCTCGTACACCCTTTGATGACTTTTTTTTTTGCGCACCTGCGTGCCATGGACATCTTACAGGCCCGGCCATTAAAAGTTCAAGGATATTGAAATTCTCTTACGACAACAATAGTACATTGAGTAAAAACACCCTAAATCCTTGTACAAATACGAGAATTCTTGTATATCTGGCAACACTGCCGTGCATTTCCTTGGCTATTGGGTGCCTGGAGGGCACTAGTAGCCAATGTTTTTTATTTGTGTGTCTCGTATGATGATTATATAACAGTAATAAATGCATTTAAAATATTTAAACTAAATTTTGAATGTTTTTGGCAAAGGAAATAAAATATTTTTCTGTCAGAAATTTCAAAATTAATAATTAACTTTTTTTTTTTTCCCCCAAGATTTTGTACCTTTAAAACCATGACTCGTCTTACATGTGGATTCGTCTTATATGCCGGCAAATATGGTACTTGCATTTAGTTAAAACTTTAATATTCATATATCCCCTATCAAACAACACACTTCACATGCTTCTTTGATACAAGAAAATTTTGCTAGTTAATTGTCCTACAGCTAAGACTTAGATGTCTTGTGTATCATTGAGCCTGAGGTGATTGTTGGCTGCTGTGCCAGTGAGAACTACCATAGGTTGGCTTCTTGCACGTTTATATCAGGGCTTTCGTGACCTGTGACGTACACTGATTCAATGGTAAATGCAGCAGAAATACACATGCATTGAGAGTTCTCTTTTTCATTTATTTCAAGAATTGAAAAAAATTTAGTGTCTGCTTTTTATCAGTTACTTGGTAACCCACTTTTTAAATACATAATAACCAACCCTATTGCAACATATTGGAGCAGCAGTACCATGAATATTGTTTCATCTGATACAAATTTATTCAGAAGGTTAACCCAAGTAAAAAGTAGATGAAATATTAAAGATACTCACAAGCTGGTACTTTTCGATAGTTACGCCCACATATAAAAGGACGAGCACATTGCTGCACGAGTGCACAATGTTTGACTAGGCCAGCTTTATAAGGTGGCGTTGAAGCTGATCCTGCCAGCGAAACATTGTGCAACTGTGCACCCACACAACAATGTGTTTGTCCTCGTATGTGTGTGAAACTATCAAGAAATACCAGTCTGTGAGTATCTCTCTCAACCTTCTGTCTACTTATACAATTGGTGTAACCTAGTGGCCAAAGCTTTCTTCTTACACAAATTTATTCAGAAGATTGATGCATATGACATTAAATAACTAAATACAACTTTAATTTTAAATTTATTTTGAACAAGTGATGATTAAACATGAACCAAAATACACTAGACCCCCGATTTTACGAATACTCACGGTTCCTCTCATCGCATTCGTAAAATCGCTACCTTCGTAAGATCGATAGCGGCTTATTTTGCCCCCCCCCCCCCCCCCCCCTTCCCAAACCTCCCGACCTAATACAGAAAATTTTAAAATTGCATTTTTTCTGCAAAGTGTCTCTAGGCCCCGACTTCCGTAGCATTTTGCGGGAAATTAATTAACGTAATAATGTAAATATAAATTGATATCAGTAGCCAGACGTCACACTGTTGGGCGGTAGATATGACCGACCCTTGTCCCCAAAAAATGAGAAAATCGAGATTCCGAGTGTCTTCTTGCCCGACTCCCGTAGCATTTAACGGAAAAATAACGCAAGTGATAGTTGAAATATAAATTAATATCAATAGGCAGACGTCTTATGATCAAAAGAACACCGCTAAACAATATATATGACCGATCCTTTTCCTAAAAAAATAAGAAAATCGAGATTCTGAGTGTCTTCTCTCAAGCGAATTGCCTGACTCCCGTAGCATTTAACGGAAAAATAACGCAAGTGATAGTTGAAATATAAATTAATATCAATAGGCAGACGTCTTATGATCAAAAGAACACTGCTAAACAATATATGTAACCGATCCTTTTCCTAAAAAAATTAGAAAATCGAGATTCTGAGTGTCTTCTCTCGAGCGAATAGACTGACTTCCATAGCATTTAACGGAAAAATAACTTAAGTGATAATTGAAATATAAATTTATATCAATAGGCAGACGTCTTACGATCAAAATAACACCGCTAAACAATAGATATGATCGACCTTTGTCCTAAAAAAAAAAGAGAATACCGAGCTGTCGTGTGCCTTCTCACGAGCGAATAGCCCGATTTGCGTAGCGTTTAATGAAAAAAAAAAGTAGGCATTCCTTACTAGTAAAATGCCCTCGTAAATTATTCACCAATGAAAGAAGGAATAAGCGGATGTATTTATTCATTGCGCAGTTTTATATAACGTAACGTAAAAACATTCCGTCGACGTTGATGAATTGTACGAGAACGTAGATAATAGTAGCGTGCAGAGCGGACAGAGAGCGCAACTGTACGAACGTTCACAAGATGGCAGATAGATAGCGCCACCGTAGCATATACTAACGTTGTTCCAAGAACGCCATTTTGTGACGTTCTTACCTAAAATCGTCGAGACATGTATAAGTGATTGAAAATAATCACTTTCACAGTCAGTGTATGCGGTAAAAATAAATTAGGAGTTCCGGGATTACGTAATACACGAATGTCTATTTATTTTCCAAGTTCGACATACCCGGAGACAAATGTTTCTACACTTGGATAATAGGTAGCGCTATTATCGTGCTCACTTGTGAAACACACGTTTTACGACACGCAGTAACGCAATGTTTAAGCAAATTATGCGCCAAGTTAATTGTTTTAAGTACGTATGGTGTTAACGCAATAAATAAAAATATCACGCTGTTATTTATAGGGTTCGTGTAAAAAAGTAAACTCGTTCGGCGCGAGACGAGAGAGATATAAGACGTCGTGAAACAGCCTAGAAGGAGGCTGTACTATAGTTAAATGAGCATATGTGCATGCGCTGGAACTTTGCGTCTATAGTACGACCTCAATATAGATCCTAATACGTCGTAGTTGGAGACAGGCCGGCCGGCTTGGCACAGGTGGCGCCGGCGCCGCGCGGTTTTCAAACTGTCACTGCCGCATTTTTAACAGATTTTTGCTATTTTTGTTTTATTTTTAATATTGTGACTTACCAAGTAATAACTGCAACTCTACAATTCATATTTTAATGCCGTGAATTAGATACAGTACGTTTTATTCATTGTCAACGTAATTCCTTACAATTTTTTTGGCATATAATTTTGTTATTTTTTGAGGGTTCCTGAGATTGTATTCGTAGAATCGCTACCTTCGTTAAATCCAGGGTTCGTAAAATCGGGGGTCTAGTGTACACTGTAAGACGTAATCTTAAGGGCGCAATCTACCACAATATTCATCATCATTATTTTATTTTTTATTTGTACCAGATATTATTTTTCTTATTTTAGACACAAAATGTGACTAAATGTGGCTCTTATGAAATTTTTTTATCTCTCATAGTTTTCGCGTAATGGCTTTTTAAAGTCATATTTTGCATGTTTCCGTTTTAATGACTACACTAAAACCAACTGATATACCAAACTCAAAAAAATCACAGTGGATAAAGACATTGCAGGCTACAATGACATACTCATAAAATTAAAGAATAAAAATTATTTCTATTTTAATCAAAATTACTGAATTTTTAAAATTTTATTTTCAATTTCAGCATTTTTTAAAAACACAAATAATTTTTATTAATTAATTTTTTTAGTGTAGTCGTTAAAACGGAAACATACAAAATATGACTTTAACAAGCCATTATGCGAAAACTATGAGAGATAAAAAATTTCATAAAAGCCAAATTTAGTCACATTTTGTGTCTAAAATAAGAAAAAAATGTCTGGTACTAATAAAAAATAAAAAAATGGTGGTGAAAATTACAGTAGACCACGCCCTTAAGAGGTCTAAATTCATTGTTTCATGATCTAACGATCCAGTGCTTTAATAACACAATTCTAAGCAACTGTGGACTATCACTAGATCAAAGTTTCTTTGTAAACTTTGTCACGTTAAGTTTACTGTAATTTAATACAGTAGAACCCTGTAATGTTTCTCAAGGGACCGAAAAAAAGATTACATTATAAATGGGAAAACATTATAAGAGGGTAGTTTCCTATTACAAAACAGTTTTAGGGACCAAATGAAGGTAGCATTATAACAAGGAAAACGTTATAAGAGGGAACACTATAAGAGGGTTCTACTGTATGCGTGATTACATCACCTGCATGACTGTGTCCACCTTTCTACGCACCTGCAACGACTGCATCGTTCTTGATGGTCCTGCGGACGATCATGATGGCATCGTGCAGTGATCTCTCCGTCTCTTCCAGGAACTGCTCTGCTCCTCCGCGAAGTATGATGGTGCAAGTCTTGGCGTTGGGGCAGCCCGTGAACAGGTTGAACCTACGCACACCAGCATCAGTTTCCGTCAATGCTGTGCATCATGTCCCAGTCTGCCAACACTTAAAACCTCAGATATAAAATCTTGCAGTAAACACACATTTAAACCAAAACTGATCTACCTGCAATACTTGTCAACAGAATATACTCACTTATACTACTGAAGTTACATTAGACAATATTCACGACAGTACACTGAACCAAAATGGAACTGCATTGCAATCACAGATAATTGTTTTTACATAACAGTATTTTCTTTTAATGCCTGTAGAAATAAAACTAAGGTGTAGCTGGCATATAGTCCTCGCCTGAACATAAAGACTTAAAAATTGTCATTTACATTTTACTTAGAATAAATTGTAAAAAGTAATTATTCCTAAGTTGTTATTAAAACACTATTTTATGTTTATTTCAATTAATGAGGGCAATGATCACTTAAACTTCATTTTCATAAAATTTTATTTAGATATTAAAGTAAGTGAAACACATTTTTATGGTAAAATTCGAAAATGAAAAAAAAAAAAAAAAAAAAAAAAAAAAAAAAAAAAAAAAAAAAAAAAAAAAAAAAAAAAAAAAAAATGTTGCGGTTAATGTACGCTGGAATTGACCATTTTAAAAAATTTACTGGATTGGATATATCGAAGATGAATTTGTAAGTACCGATACCTCGGAAAATAACAAGTTTCTTCACTTTGTGTAAAATGCAAGGAATACATCAATTAATGCAGCATAATTTTTATTGGAACAAAAAAAAAAAGAGAGAAAACAGCAAGAGTATAATGATTTTATCTTCATTAATAAATACATGGGCAAAACAAGAAGCTACATAGTCAAGGTATTCTGGCTATTCAAAATTATTCGCTCCTTACCGCGTGGTTTTGTACTATCAGATTACTAATGCCTATGCTATAAATTAAATCTGCTTCCTTGAAACAAACTCCCTCTCAACAAACGTCAACTTTAAATCCACTGTGATTTGTTAGCAGCAGTACTGTAATGCCAGCTATAATGGATAACAACAGCTCTAGTCCTGTCAGCACTAGCCAACACCAAGGGAACAACTCACCGTTCTCCTCCAATCTGGCGCTCTTCAAAGTAGCTGCAACGTCCCAGGACAGCATCCTTGAGGTCGTGAACAGTGGACATGACAGAGCCTCCACAGGCCTTCATCGTGCGCTTGAGGTCCTCCTCTGGTACGCGACCCGCACAGAACATGTCCCTGCAGACATAAGTCAACCTCCGTACATCTCCAGTTTTTATTTATTTAACATTTATAGTGCCCTCGTATGCCTTCAAGGCCACGGTGGAGGAACAGTGTACAAAACATACATACACACAAGAGAAAGGAAAAACACAACTACAATAACGGACAAACGACTACACAGGGACAAGACAATAAACAGACAAACGCTACACAAGCAGACAACCAAACAATCCGCTGTTAGCTAACAACATTGAACAAGTGAAGTAAATATCAGAAAGCATTTGCTCCGATAACTATTAATTAATATCACTAAACACAAAGCTATTGGTAAAATGTAAAAAAAATTTAACGGGGAAGGATGACTGTCGAATTGGTTATAGTTAAATATGTGGAAGTAAAATTAGTAAAGGAGTATTGTAACAAAGCTGTTTAGAATATTTCTGGTATGGTACACTACACTAAGATGCTGCCAAAGTACTGTATTCATTTCAGCCAACGCTCAGCCTTCCACCACTCACTAATGTACCAATAAACATTTACAAACTTTCCATTGATTTTCATTACCAAATTCTTTGACATTTTCTTGATTTACAGACAAAACATTTTGTCCTGCTGAGCTTTATTTAACATAGCACAAAATCACTACCGTATGCACATTTTTGCCACTGAAACATGTACTTTCAATTTGCTCCAAAAGTGAATAATTTCGAACAATTCTTTCTGGACAATTTTATTAAGTGACTAATCAAAAATCACACCAGAGAAATTAGTTGCAAAAAAAATATGGAGCTAAATCATACACACAACAGAAGAGATCTCGGTGCGCTGAAGACACGTATTCATTATAATTGCACTTTCAGCAAACATGAGTTTGAAAAATAACGAACAGCTTTACCTGCAGAATACACTTACCATAAGAAATCAGCCTTGGTATTTTTAGTTTCACAATACCACAATGGAGGAAATGTTACAGACAGCTGTGAGAAATTAGGCCTATCTGCTACATCCACATCCAAGAATGACACTTAGTTGCACATTTCTTTCTCCCAAACTTTTACAGTAAAACCTCATGCAGTGAACCTGTTAATAACAAAAACCTCTGTATAACTAAATATACTGTACAGTAGAACCTAGATCTACAGACATCTGATCTGTTAATATCTTGACTTTCGAGGTTGAGCCGTGTCATGTTGGTAGAGGATACCGACGTTTCGCCTTGCATTGCAGCAGGCATCTTCAGGGGTGAGTTACGTGAGGTACAGAAAGGCCAGCCCAATAACGAGTCCATGGGTCAGCTGGTTCAACCAATCACATGGGATCCACTCCTGATTGGACTGGTTTCGGCCAATCAGGGAAGGCTATGTGTACACCGCACTCATTACTGCTAACTAAATATACACTGCACTAGAGCTTTATCCTTTATAGGCCTCTGTTTCTTTCAGCGTAACATACTTCAGCGATAAATATTAAATGTCTACCTATCAAATAATTATACATTCCTGTACGAGTACGACACTCTGTAAACACAATGTAAATACTGTAACTACATTATTGGTATGTGCACCTTTGATCACGGAAATACAGGATTCAGACATGGCAGTCGTGCTGAAGCCATGGTACGGAATTCCACTACCACAAGCGCTGAAGTTGCAGCTACAAGCTGGCCGGCATTTTTATGTAAAGTGCCGCTTGTGTGCGTTGTGTGTTGTGTGCATCATTAAACTACGGAACTGAAGAAGACGTGAATATACTTATTTACAATATTTGATATGTGGGTCATTCCATGGAAAATCACCCAATTTCAATTATTTTGGTTGCTGACCCATTTTGAAAAAATTTGAAATTTTGTCACACATAATGTACATATTTCAACAGTGCAAACCCAAAGTTATTGATTTTTATCTGCCCTCATTTTGATTTTACAGAACAAAATGGCGGGTACCGTGTACCAAAATTTACATTTTCAAGGATTTTTGTATTGTTTAATATCTTGATATCCATAAAAGATACAAAGTCATGTGTTATCTCATTGCAAAGAGGAGACTGAGGGCTATAAATAATGCTAGTAAAAATAAACAGAATGATGTTTTTATGTTTTCATATATAGATATAAAAGCTGACCTTGAAACTGCCTTTTTTTTAATTTTCAACTGCTCCTACTTTCGTTCCAAATTCAGAAAATACAATGAAATCTTGAGGCAAGTAAGTCTACATGGAGTACTTCGCAATGATATATTGTCAAAAGAATTTACTCCATCCCTTCTGGGTGAAAAAAATTTGTAAAGCCAGTGTTTTTGGGAAAAATCAATTTTTCGAGGAGCTGTAAAAAAAAAAAAAGGGCAAGTGCAAAAATTCTGAAAATTTGGCAAAACATTGCCATAATAACCCTTAACACACCACTAAAATATCTGTGTGTTTTTTTTATTGCTTTATTAACTGTAGAAGACTAAAAATTCAAAAAAATTGTGATTGTATTCAAGTAGAATTGACTGTTATTATATTTATACCACCTAGTAATTTATTTGTAACATATTTGGCATTTTTAAGTTAAATGTGAAGAACATTATGTATTGAGTTGTATGTCATAAAATAATTTTACAAGAATCACTTATAAATGTTTACAATGAAATTTTAA
>PNEQ01001649.1:109351-127337 GCA_003012365.1 Medauroidea extradentata | reverse complement strand
AAAGTCAGTTTCAAGGTCAGCTTTTATATCTATATATGAAGACATATCAACATCATTCTGTTTATTTTTACTGGCATTATTAATAGCCCTCAGTCTCCTCTTTGCAATGAGATAACACATGACTTTGTATCTTTTATGGATATCAAGATATTAAACAATACAAAAACCCTTGAAAATGTAAATTTTGGTACACGGTACCCGCCATTTTGTTCTGTAAAATCAAAATGAGGGCAGATAAAAATCAATAACTTTGGGTTTGAACTGTTGAAATATGTACATTATGTGTGACAAAATTTCAAATTTTTTCAAAATGGGTCAGCAACCACCCTTGGGTGATTTTCCATGGAATGACCCATGTGCATGTACGTATTAACAAATTTTCAATGTTGAGTACAAATAAAAAAAAAATACTGGTAGAATATTATTATTTACGCGTGTTTTTGAAACTGGTCGTTCATTGGAAAGAGAATTTCACAGTTTCAAACTAAACAAATTTAAATTTTTGGAGGCCAAATGTTTGGGACCAAATGTTTACTTCGTTGTATAGGGTTTCCATTAAATAGAATACTAGTTAATAGAGGTATTACTGTATTTGGGAAGCTTGTCTACAGTGCAATCCTGTGGCCGTTGTAAGATGCTGCAACAGTACAGTAACCGAAAGTGTACAATGCTGTTGTGGCAGAGTAGTCAATTGCTACACTTACTTGATGTGGTCACGTTTTCCGCTCATTTTTGCACAACTAATATTTGTATCTGTACTTGTTGGATGGTATCATAGTAAAGAACACATGCAGGGCTACTAAAGTAAACTTCAATACAAAAATTATAACGTGATATTTTCCTTAAAGTAGGTTAAAAACCATGATACCTCTCTATAATCAGACAACTGTATGTTAACTACAACACAGTCATACTTTCATCAACATTCTAGAATGTTAACTAATGTGTTGCACTCACCTGTCTGCAAAGTACTGTGTGGCAACATCGCCAATGGGCAGCTTGGACAACACGACCTGTGCTCCACTCTTGTGTATCAAGTCCAGTTTCTCGTAGAGGATCTTCCACTCTGCATCCACAATCTTCTGGTACTCCTCTACGCTCTCTACGCGCACCTCTGCATTGTCACGCTCTGCCTTCAGTTCCAGCTCAATATTCAGCAAGGCTATTTTCGGGTCTGTATACTTCTTGGGCTGCATTTCGAACCCAGCATAGGAAAATGTCTTCTTGAAGGCCACGCCTGCAACTAGCAACGAATCCTGCAAACAAAAACACTTACTGTATTTTGGCGTGTTTAACACAGGCATCACTAAAAGTTTGACATGAAAATTTCAGGAAAATTAATATTTCAAGTATGGGCCGCGCACAATATTTCTTTATCCCGTAAACATTACAGTGCCTTATTGTACTACTGTGAGGGTCAGCCAGCGTTGACAAAAAAAATACTGCAACATCAAAGTAGTTTAACGTTTGGTCTGCCGCACCTCGCCAAATGGTCTTCGGCTGACTTAGATACTAGTAAGTTTGATGATCAGCTGAGTATATTTGTACATTAAACCAACAGTGGCTGAGGAAAACAGCTGTACATTGGGTAGCCAACACAACTGTCAAAAACTATAATTCCTACGTAAGACTGTAAAATGGTTGCGGTGTGATGCATACCTCGAGAGCTCCTCCAGTGATCTTCTTGATGCCTATCATGTTGAGAGGTAGCAGGTCGTCTAGCTGCAGCACGGCATCCACCACCATCTTGGCAAAGAAGCCCTTCTGCTGGCTGACAAGCTTCGAGCTGAGCGCAGTGGCTGCGCACTTCTCCAGCAGTGCGCGGTGTTCAGCCACGTTAGCCTTCTCTATCTGCGCACACATCACATACTCCTCCCTTCAGATACAGTCCTTCACAGTACAGCTCAAGTGGCTTTGACACGACTCAATGCAAGAAAAAATAAAATGTCACAAAACATTTTACCTACATAATTCGCAGCAACTTTTCTACTTGCAAAAAAACTGGTTAATGACCTTTTGTGATATATACATTTTCTCAGCAAATTTATGTACATACAGTTTGTCTCATGCATGAATTCCATTTTTTGACAGATGTGATCACATTCTTTTTCACAGCTGTTGCCATAGAATACGCAGTGTTTCTCTCTACAACAAGTGATTTTTGCGCAAACACACTCAGCAAACTCTCAAACTGTGCAGTACATCAAAATGAAAAATATTTTTGTAGAAATTTGTACACACTATAGTCGTCAGAACTGTCAAAAAACGGAATTCTTATGTGAGCCAGACTATACTGTCCGTACAATACAACCCTGATTTGACGAACTCGCTGCAAAATTGTTGATGTAACACGCTCTCATCTTGACTAAAATCACCAATAATTAGAGAGGGTAAAATTTCGTGAATTCAATGACCAGCACGTTAGAAACCATTGTTCTATGAATACTCAAGCCCTGACCATTCGTCCATTCGCTGCTACTTACTGGGACAGCAGACAATGAACCAAACGGGGCCAAGTATGCATAGGACAGTGGATTCTAAATTTCACGACATTGAATTCACAAATTTTCCCTTTCACTACCTATAATAGTCACATCACTAATTCCCATAATAATCAGTAATTTACAAAACAACTATGATTAGTTACACAATGTGTTAGAGACATGAATCTCTGCTGTTGAATAAGAGGGTTACAGCGAAGCCTTGCTTCTACAGAGTCACTGTTCCCTAAGAAATTTTTCTTCCAGCAATGTTGACATAGTTCCCAAAATACCAGATTTCGAACCTTAAAAAAATTAAACCAATTACGTACATTGTGTATTAGCCTTTCTCCAAGTTTGTGCTTAATTGTCGCTGGTGTAAAATAGACACTTTTTATTTAAAATTAATGTTCAATTAATAGTCAAACTTTTCCTGAAGAAATTTATATCAGATAAGGCTGTAATACCCTCTCCTCATTTCCAAAAAATTAAAAAATGGCAAGAGGCAAATACCGTATTTTTGCGCTATCATAACGAGGCCCAGTAATATTTACGAAAATGCTATTACTTAATTTTCCAGGCTTGTTTACAAAAAAATTTGCTGATGCTTCTCCAGAAGTGCCATTGATGGGGGACAAGGTTATCTGTGGAATACTAATAAAAACTGAAATAACGCCAAAATACCTGTTAATAAACAGCCAAACACCAAAATTTTGTTCAAACTCAGCTATTTTCTCTTAAAAATAATATATGTATGTGAATTTCTTTTAAGGTACAAATTGAAGGAGTATAAAACCCTTTCAATAATAAAGTAGGTGCTGTAGGTTGTCGTGGTCAGTGGCTCGTAGAACAACATAGCAAGCACAAACATAACCTCACTTAACCTAACAGCAATAAAGTCCCAATAAAATAGAACAGAAGTACTGTAACTTGCAGAACAGGTTAATACTAAATCAATTACTTTACAGTTACAAAGAAGCTTGTGGCACTGTACGTAACAGAGTGAACAGGTATGTCACACAAAGGTTACGTGTAACTCAATTTCAGTGCGCTACATGACTATAGACATGACAAGAGCCGCACCAGGCTCAATAATGTTAGGGGTGGAGCTTTGAACGACATCACTTCATAACTCTAACTGCAGCATTCAACTATAACTTAACGTAAAATATATTCCTAAATTGTGACATGCAACTTTTGTGGAACAGGAAAAGAAGTAACTCTGTTAACACATTGTACACTTTTGTCTCTCTAAAATAATAATAATAAAAAAAAACTGTAAAAATAAAAAAGATTTTTTAAAAAAAAATTTTCTCTTTATGGGGTTAAGTACAAATTTTTTTTTCTCACATCAAAACAGCTAAGACGATTTCTAAATAGTTACCTTGACGGCCAGTTGATTGATGTTCTCGACAGCAATCTGCGCTGCTTTCCTAACTGCCTTGATGATGATTCGTGGGTGTACGCCTTCTTCCACAAACGGCTTCAACTCCTTAAGGAACTCTCCCGCCAAGATCACGACACTTGTGGTCCCGTCTCCAACCTGAGGACATTAACACCGCAACATAGTACTATACTCTATCCACTCCAAGATTGCAGCTTGTGTCACTCCGCCTGTTCCCGCGCTTGAACGACATTGGCTGTGCAACAAACCGCCGCACCACCTCCGCGTGTCTCACGAGCTGTCGACTGGCGAAAAGTGGTGAAAAGGAATCGCACCTTGCTGTGGAGGAAATGGAATCACGATGGACGTGGCATCGTCGCCTAAGTCGTAGTTAATCCATTCCATGCACATATAGTATTTCATGCGCACAGTCATATTATATTACAGAGGATTAAAAAACGAAACTAAACAATAAAATTATCCATCCCGAACTAAAACAAAGCACTTTAGCATAGGACCTATTTCCTGTCGCAACGACAATGTTAACTGACCCGGCAACCAATGGTCGAGAGCTCACCTGTGACGGTGTTTATTTATGCTGCAACCTTGGAATGGATACAGTATATACCTCCTTTCTCATTTACTCTTCCCTTCCACAGAAACATCTGCAGTCAGCCAACTGAAGGTTACATGAATTGCAGCCAACATGTCTAGTCATGACATCTCAAGTATACTTTCCTGACTTCTTCCAAAAATCTATATACAGTATATGAAAATCATGGTCCGTCTGTAACGCATGCATTCCTATATGTACCATTAATCTGATTGCGATGAGTTTTTGTGTGTGCCCTTACAAGAATTTCTAACAAGAAAATATGATAGATGGAATAGGGAGAAGGGGACAAAATGAGGGACCCAAAAATTTAATAAAACATTTTTTCCAAAAGGTTTCTAAAATGATTATTAATGGCCCTGAACGTAATTGTTTTGCGCCATTAAGAGTTAAAAATAAATAAAACCATGAAATCGCTGGCAAAAGTTAGCTAATGTATGTGCATTAAACTAATACAAACTGATCTATTTTGCTTAATTCAGTAATTACTTAATATTCTAAAATCTTCAACACAACACAAACTTGTTTAAGGATTTTCCCAAGCTACAGGACAACAGGAACACTACAAAATAATAAGTAAAGTAAGAAAACAAATGGAAAACATGTAACACAGAAAATTATATTACTAAATTGTGTTTTACCTGAGGAAAACACGTTTCTGTAAAATTAATTTTTTCATAAAATTCAGGGGTTTGGTTATCTGACCCACCCAAATCACCTGGAATTTCATTTTCAATTTATGCTAACGTTTAACATTCAAATAAAAACATCCTAGTATAAACCCATTTCTTATGTTCAGACTACCAAACTTTCAATTTTCCAGATAAAATCTCTAAAGAAGAAAATTTTATACAGTATAATTTGCTACACTTTATCCAAATTACTGTGTGCATTTTATAAAACATATGAAATAAAAATTATCTAAATACATAGCGTGTCAAGAACATTCTACTGAAACATTTCAACAACATAGAGAACAGAACATTGTCACCAGCAGCAAACTACCGTATTTATTCATATATCACACAACCATTTTTTCCAAACAATCGAATTGTAAAGTTGGGATGCGTATCATACACGTAAATTAAGGTTTTGGATTAAAAATGAGGCCTGGAAAAATGGAATTTACCATACATTATAGACTGCTGAAAGCATTTATTACAAAGGAAATATAAGACGAGGTTTTTTTTTTCAACATCCGGTTGGCTGTAATAAAAAAACTGGAATGAATTAGGAAATTATTTTAAATACGTTAGATTGTAGCTTATTAGATGTAAATACACTACACTGGCATTACCGTCAGCCACGCCCTGAGCCGTGCGTACAGCTCGTGGCGCAGTCAGAATGTGCCACAGTACAGCCCGCTCTTCAGTTATGGCTTGTAGCTAACAGAGTGCAGTATACGTTGCCATGGATCGTTCGCCCATGTTACGTGGCGCCAGCCATTGCCATCTATGTTCCAACATGCTGTGCGTGGTGCTAAGCAGTATTTAGTTATACTTCTGGGGTATAATTTCTTAACGTTTTTATGCAAAAATAAATTACAATCAAACAAAATAGTGGGAAAAATTTTTTTTTCCAAGAGAGTATTTTGACAATCTGGGGTGCGGGTCTTACATGGGGGCGGGTGGTACCTGGGTAAATACGGTATTTACTAACTTTATGACAGAACCAAATGTACATGTTTGGGTGTTTTGAGGCTACCAACAAGACTCGGGCAGGATCGCCAGTCTTGCACCCATACGTATACACGATCTCTCTCACCCCTTGTTAAAGCTGCGAGCTTGTATCATGCATGCAGCTTTGTTAAAGGGTTCCACACCTCAAGATGGGTTTATATTTACTACAGTGAGACTCACACATGTATTTACATCAAAGCTTCTCATGCACCACAAGAGGCTGCAGTAACCAAATGGTCATACCATTCGCCTCCCAATAAGGCAATCCGAGTAATTATATAACTAGTAATGGTTAAAGGAAGCAAGATATGGCTATTCATTGTTCTCCCTTATTTAAAGGGGACCGGACACTTGTAGGTTCAAAATGGTGCTATGTAAGCAATTTTCCAGGTAGTAATATAAGTATTTTACAATATTTCTTTAAAGTCAAAATTAATTGAATAATAATTGAAGAATTTAACAAAGTAAAAAAGTTATTTTTACTTTTTTTAATACTTTATTTGGAGGAAGATAGATCTCCTGGCTACACCCCTGATGATTAATGGCTGCAAGTCTGACAAGGACCTGGAAAACCCCTACAACTCCTCAACTTTTACTTGACAAAGTTAACAATTCAACATTTATTATTAAAATATCATAATGCCACCTTACCTACTACATTCTCTCTTCATCTGCAGCCTCCTCACCAATCTCTGAAGCTACAGCACACTGGGTTGAGGTTGACAATGTTTTATCTTTGAAATTAACTGTATTTTCTGTATTAACAGAGAACTTAACAGTTCTGTGTTCATATTTGCACGGAATTGTTTTATTATTCCTCACTAAACTAAAAACTCTATTCAGTTGGCGAATTACTCTGCAGAATGAGGAGAATGTCATGATCACAATGCTTAATTAGGTTATGTTTGACAAAAAACATTGTAAATAATTACTCTGCATTTGTTACAGCACTTCCCTCGTCGGAATTGGTGAAAAACGCTGTCACATTCTTGTTGGACTCTATGTCTTTATGAATTGTACTATTTACATGTTTCCCTAAATGAGCAATCGAAAAATCATGTCCACATACAGAACAAAACACTCGGGACAAACACTTTGAAGAACACAGCAAACATCGCCACTCTTTTAGTCTACTCGGAATTTCTGCACAACATTCGTTTCTTGATAATCTCTGCTCAAACTTTCTCAACACTAAAAATACTACACAGTCTATGACCTAACATGATTATCAGAACACGTAGCACAATACATATTCACAACACATTTGTTTAAAAGACGTACAAAACTCACATACCAACAACGCAAACAAAAGCAATCAACCGACAGTACACATCAGCATCTAATATGCTTCCCTCACTTGCAACTCGAACGTGACCCTATTAAATCACCCAACCGGTTGCTATGTTGACAATATTATCGTACTATTTTATGCTACAAACATACTGGAATTTGTACACTGAACTGCAGTACTACGGTACATGTCCAAATACAGTAAAATACTTGGTTTATACACGATAATTGTTGCAAGTGTGTAAATAATTGTCACATGCACAAAATTTAAGACATGACCGATGCCAAAAATAAACTATTGGCTTTAGCTTGGGCATATGACTTTTTCTGGACACGTAAAAACTTAACACTTACAGAAATTTTTAAAAAATCGTATTTGTATGTGAAAGTTCATAAATATTACGATTAATTCGTAATTGTTGACATGTCTGCAGTAGAAGCAAGGAAGCACTGTCAAAAATGTACACAACAAAAACAGAATTAAATCAGGCAACACTTTACACTTTTCGTATATAATACAACAAGATTTTTTAATAACAAAATTTGAGCACAAATTCAGCCATTTGGAAGCCACTTCATAAGTAAAATCATAAATCATGTGTACAGTGCACAGTTAAAACTCTGCCCAACACAATGTTAGCAGGGCATCTGAAGAACGATGGGGGAGAGGGGTCTATGAAGGGGAAGGTCAATGCTTTGTCAAGCTAGTAAAAGTGCATGGGTGGCAATTGTTATAGCATGTGATAAGATAGGGCGACATACACTATGAAGCATAAACAAAATGTAAAACTTCTGTACAGTCTTCGACGTACAATGTTTTGGTTAAAACAAAGAGAACCAAAGAGGCACAGCGGAACATTGTAAACAACATTCTAAATTAAATTGAAACATGAGTATTCAATCCTTAGCAACATTAATCCGGGTAAATTACACAATGTAAATCAACGACTTAGAGAAATTGTTTAGATAAATTGGTACCAGTACCATGAGCTATTCAAGTACCTCATTCCAGACATACTAGTATACAACTGGTTGGTTCTTAATTGAATCACAGTCACATTAAGAATTTTAGAATAGAAGTTTTAGTTAAAATTAGAACTCAATTTTTACTAAAAAGAGAAGTCAATTTTCATTAATGAACACATGTGAGCTACGTGACATAGGATCATAGTTCAAGGTGAAGTGGAAATACCTCTGCATCCTGCGACTTGGCAATGTCGACGAGGGTCTTGGCAGCAGGGTGCACTATGTCCAGCAGCTTCATGATGGTGGCCCCGTCGTTGGAGATGGTCGCCTTGTTGTTGTTCACTATGAGCTTGTCCATGCCACGGGGCCCGAGAGTCGTGCGCACCGCGTCCACCACAACCTGGCACGCATTGATGTTGGAGATGAGCTGCGGCTTGCCCTGAGAGTTCTCCGTGCCCTCCTTCAGCAAGATTATCTGCGGCTGCTGCAACACCCAGCACCAACCACCGTCTGCCATTCTCTCTTTTAAAGCTATTGGCAAGTTCATTCCCTACTGAAACTTTCTCCTCACATTAAAGTAGATTTATACGAGTATTTGATAAATATACTATAGTTAGTTTAAAGCTGAATTCACAACCACCACGTAACGTATGTGCGTACATACGTATAAATGTAGAAACACATCCTAGCATAGGCTGCATTTTGCATGTCTGTAAAATTATTATTAAATACTTACAAAAAATTCCTCTTTTAATATTTTGAATTGTTACACAGATTATAGTAAATTAATTTAAAAGGTTATTGATTTTTTAAATATATTATGTGGATACCATAATTTTTAATTGCTATAAAACGTCCAGTAGCATGGATGTTCCCAACCTCATTTGTATAGATAAATGTATTTAAGTAACGGTATTAACATTAAATAATGAACTAAGGCCAGCCTCGTAAAAACATTTTATTGTGGTTGATTTGTTCACGTATTATTTTTTTCTCCTAGTTTAGTAAAAATTTTATTACTCGGGATTGAAACATTGTCCCCAAAGTCTTGTGTCTTTAGCATGCACAGTGTTTAAAAGCCAGTAATAAAAAGGATATTTGGTTTTAGAAATTTTTTCAGAGGTAAATTTATTTACCTGTGCACTAGGTTGGCTGCACTGCCTTCAAATTGGAGGGAAAAGTTATAAGAAAAGTGTGCTACCTATTGTGGATGTTTTTTCTAGGTAAGAAGGAAAATTGTTTGTCTTTACTATTAGTCAAATTACTAATAATGAAATTAAATGTTTACAACAGTTTGAAAAAAATGAGGTTAGACAGTACATGGAACGTTTCAAACTAAATGCTTCTTTCAAATCAATAAAAACTGCAGCAAACCTAATATTTGTCCTCAGCATGGGCACATTCAGTTGTCTTTAGTATGGATTTACGTATTTCATACACGCTGAAGACTTAAAATCCATGCAAGAGACAAATTTAGTTAGGTATCATTGCATTTAGGTTTTAACCTAAGTGTATCGTCGTACCAGGCCACAGGCCAGGTGGAGTTGCCCCTGGTCGCGACAGGTGTTCGCAGAGTGTGTCAGTGGCAGGTGTGCGCTTGTTGGTAATGGCAGATATGCAATACTTGAGTGTGTGTGGTGGATCAGTGACAGTGGCAGGGCATGTGTGAACTTGACACCAACGTGACACCTGCCATCCCGGCCATCTGCCAGTGCAGGACACCTGGCTTCGCTGCCCCCTCCCTCTACGAGTGCATGAAGAAGGCAGTCTGGAAGCAGCGGCCGTGACGGACAGAACAAGAGAGACGTGGTGTGCTTCGGGACTCTGATTCGTCCAGCAAGATTTGTAATGTGCGTGTGCAACTATCCGGCCCAGTGTTTTACTTTGTTTCGCCTTTTGGAACTGGCTCACTTAAGGCCCTAGGGTATGCGGGTGTGGACCGCCCCATAAGTGTCCATGTAAGGTGTAGTTTTCTCCAGGTCCTCCCTGCTTTTCCCAATCCACAGCTGTTTCGACTCGCCAAGTGAGAGAGGGGCACACCGGTACGAACAGACCACGACCCATCGAGCCTCGTGTTCCCGGCTACACGCTTAACCGGGTGGCGCCCAGAGCATTCCGACGCAGCTCCATTCCTATCTCACTCTCACCGGACACGGCGTCAGTGTTATGTCATTGCTGCAGGTCATTGCTAGAAACAAGAAGCCTTTGAGCAATGTAGAAAGGTTGAAGCGGAAGAGAGAGTGCGAAAAAAGGAGACAAGAAAAAAATCCTGAAAATTAAGTGTACTGAAAGAAAAGAAACATGAAATATATTTAAAGGCAAAGAAGTCAGGAAAAGTTAAGTTAGTGAGACATGAATTCACGCGAGAGAAGAATGTACAGAAAGAAGTGGAAAACAGAAAAAAATAACAGTACAGGAGTAAGAAAGAAACACATGAAGAAAAAATCAACACTTTAGTCAGTAAAAATATACCAGAGACCTCAACAGCGACGAAGAGCCAAGAGTGTCTGTACGTACCGTACTTGTATCAACAGTTGCAGGACATTTAAATATGTCACAAAATATAAAAGAAAGTGGAAGAAGTCAGAAAAGGAGGATAAGAGACGTGTTCGTCGGGACAGAGCAAAGGCTTGCCGTGAAATAAATAAGCTGAAGTTCCAAATTAAAGAATTGAAGACGAAATGTGCAAGGAACAAGAAACGCTACCAGAGGTGTAGGTTAGGTGTGAGCAGCAAGCAAGATCTAACACCTGAAACTAATGTAAAAAGATTATTAAGAGGGAGAAATGTAGGAAAAGATATCAGACACAAGCTTCTGTTTGGTGAAGTTATTTCCTAAGAGTTATCAGAAAATTATAAGAGGTTAAAGTAAAAAAAAAAATAGAGAGAAGCAAATACATATTTACTAAAGCCATATCTGGAAAGATTATCAAGTAATATAGGATGGCAAATCATGCAAAGAAGTTTCTCTCCGCTCAATAGTAAAAGCTATTACTAAGCAATCCGAGAAATTATGCTTTGAAAGAATGAAAACCAATACTGTATAGAGTTACAGTACATTCAAAATGTGGTAACAAATTTTCTGGAACAGGGAGACAACTCGTGTTTATGTCGTGGGAAGAGAGACGTCATTTCAAGGTGAGGTATTCAGAAGCAAAAAATATATTTCACCGACACAATCAAAAATCTCCATGTGAAGTTCCAGCAAAGACACAGTTTCCAAATGAGCTATTCTGTCTTTCGTAGACTATGCCCCTTTTGGGTAGTGACACCAAAAGTGAGTGATAGAGACACATGTCTTTGTATTAAACATGAGAACTTTAAACTGATTGTGCAAAAAATGCATGGGTTGAAAATTGTTGACACAAATAACGAAGGAAAGTTAGTTAAAATGTTGATGTGTGAGGAAGAAACTGAAGATTGCTACAGAAGGGTTTGTGCGTAGCCCTGCATTTCCCTAGCAGATGATATGAAATGCAGACCTATACTGGAGAAGTGACGGAAGGATAGTATTAAGAATAGCTACTCACTCACTGTATACCGTCAACAGTTCACATTTTAAGTTCTTCTATGGTTAACATTTCTGGTGTACACATGGAAGCTGTGAGTGACATTGAACGTAAGATTGATAAGGAAAATAACTTAATTAGCTTCGAAAAATAAAAATAAAAAGCATGATCGTATGTTACAGACAGTTTGTTATGCCATAAACAATTTCCTCACAACTAGATTAAATGATATGAATTCAATCTCTAATACTTAACGTATGTGTGTGTGTTCGTACATACATTAAGAGTGATTGTGAATCCACCGTAAGTTGGGTAACTTAACATCAGCTTACCTGAACTAACCTAACAAAATTTTTTTTTTAATGTAGGACCACTTCTCTACTAAAGAAACCTGTTCCCCTAATAAACTATGCCTCCAAAATTAATAGTTTATTTATTTATTTCCTTTTCACTCCAGAAGCCCACCACAATGTTTATAAAAAAAAACATACTAGGCATGGAGCATGTCAATACAATACAATATGTCAATAGTTACTTATTAATACTTGTACATTCAATAAAATTAAAAAAACTGAATACAAGGCATACATACATATATTATCACAATATGCTCAAACATTAATTATACTTACTTACTTTTTTTAGAATTTTAAGAATTCATCTACAGAGTAGAAGGTGTGAGTATACAAAATTTTCTTTATTTGAACTAAGAATTTAATTTTATTTGTTATGCACAGCTCTTCCGAGGTCTTTAGGCAGTGAATTATATATTTTTATAATTGTTGAGGAAGCACCTTTTTGAACAAGGGAGAGAGATATAGGTAATGCATGCAAATTACTACTTCTTGTTGTATGATTATGTATATTAAAATTTAAGTTAAAATTATTAGCTAGGTAAAAAAGTGCTTCATGTATGTATTGACTGGCTAGGGTTAAAATGCCTTTTTTAAAAAGCTGTCTACAAGAGTCTCTCATTCCTTTTTTACAAATAATTCTTATAGCTTTCTTCTGTATAATACCTTTTCTTGAATCAGTCGAGTTTCCCCAAAATAATATGCCATTGCTCATTATAGAATGAAAATATGAAAAGTATACTAATTTCAGTGTATCTTTTCGAGCAATCTGAGCTAGTTGTCTTAAGGAAAAACAGACAGAGCTAAGTTTTTTAACTAAACGAGTTACATGCATCTTCCAATCTAATTTATCATCAATAAGTAGGCCAAGAAATGATGTTGAAGAAACTGTTGACAGTATACAGTGAGTGAGTAGCTACTCTTAGGCTGTGTCTCAAATAGCCCAGAGAGCACTCTCTCGCACCCTGTTGACATCACAGAGTGTACTCTCTGCTGTCCCAAATTCGAGGGAGAGTGGGCGAAAGGGAGAGTGAGCCAGAGTGAGCGACGATGCTCCCTCTCGCCCACTCTGCGGGAAGACATCTTTGTTTTCCTTCAAATTCAAACCATAACCTAAAAGTGGAACTGGAAAATGTGGAAAACATTTACCGTGAGTTTTCTGCGCTCATTTATTATCTCAGCTTTCCCTTTATCACGCTAGGTTGCAGTGCTTTGAGGGTGCATCCGAGGGTGGCTGTCTCAATTTAATTGAAGAGTGAACGAGAGTGGGCGAGAGTGAGAGTGAACACACTCTTATTTGAGACCCGGCCTTAATACTATCCTTCCGTCACTTCTCCAGTATAGGTCTGCATATCATATCATCTGCTAGGGAAATGCAGGGCGACGCCTTAAGGCCGTGCTACATTCGCCGTAAGAAATAACCGTAAAAATGGAACAAACACATTTCAGTGATGCATGCTACAACACACCGTACCGCAACTTAGCCGCCGTAAGACCGTAACAGGGATAGAAACATGTCTATTTCTTACGGTGCGGTTACTGTTATTTTTATACGGCTACTTTACTGTCGATGTAGCACGGGCTTTAGAGTCCTGTCAGAAAAGTGTAATATTCCACGCCCAGCCTTAAGTACGCCAACCCTACCAGTACGATATTCATTTACCAGCCATTTACAATAAATATTTGTATTGTTATCACACAATATACGAAAAAGAGAAGGGAAATAAATAGATTTTAAAGCCGGTAACATACTAAGATAGTTTACAAAACCTTTGGAACTATAGCCTTGAAATACAAAAACATATTTCCTTCCATGAACGAAAAAACACTTATTACAAATACTAAAATTTAAGAAGCAGTATGAAATATTCTAACTAAATTACGCCCACATAAACCTAGAAAAAATTTCACTCACCATTTTAAATACCTTGGAATTGGACCACGATTAACGAAACAGAGAGAGATGCACTCTTTCAACAATAATAACGTCCAATTTTCAAATTTGCTCTAAATTTCTAATAGCACGTGTTGACAGTCAAAAACCTCACTTTACTTTCATACAACCAGTAACCACCACCATTTTTTATTTAAGGTTCAGTGTGACAACATTCCATAAAATAAATGTGTTCTTGCTCCAAAACTTCTAGTATGTTCTTAAAATGTTACCTTAAAAAGATTTCAGAATGAACTAAAAATTAATTAATTTAGTTATAGCGTTATATATATATATATTTAACAAATGGAAAAGTATTATTTGTAGGCAAGGGCTATGTTCCGTTTTTTTGCTGACAACACTGATATCACTGACAGTCCGCCAGTGTCTGTGAACAATAAGGGAATAGTGTCAGTAAACAGCAAAATATTTCTCCGTCAGTAAACAGATAATATCGGAATGTTAAATCAGTAAACATTACTGCAATGTGCGTTGCCTAACAACTACATCTCTTGCATTTCTGTGATATCATTTTTGCGACAAAGCATCATGTTTATTTCATTCGTTGTGTAAATTGTATTTACTTTAAAAGTAAAGTCGGTATATTTTTAGCATATTGATGCATTGTTAGCATGACTAACGACTGATTTAATTTTCTTCGTTTTTCACGACACAGCTTAATGTGGAATTTTAGTTGCAGTTTTGTAATGGCAATTAAAATATTTCTGCTAATTCACTAATCACACTTTGCAGGAAAATTAATCTGGGAAATAATCGGAAGGTAATTGGAGGAAATTCATTGATAAAACTAGGTATGAATCTAAGTACAAATAAATTATTACAAATATCCGAAAAGTACGGTACATATTTTGTTTTTAACCCCCTTGTTATTTGGCTGCAGTTCACCAAGTTACCAAGTGTGTTGTGCGTCTTTCACGCTGCAATCAAGACGGTCTGGCTCAAACTCCGCCCACTTTTTCCAGTGTTCACATTATAAAGTAAATAAAAATAGCTGGAGCCATGCTTTAGGATTGTGAGCGAATTAAGTATTTCATAAATTTAAAAAAAAATATGTTTTGATATTGTAAACACTGGAAAAAAGTGGGAGGTAAGTGGGTGGAGTTTGAGCCAGACCGCCCTGATTGCAGAGCCAAAGATGCGTAATACTCTCGGTAATTTGGTGAACTACAGCCAAACAACAATTAATCCGATATAAATTTGATAATAAGCCAAACCAAGCATTTGCTGAACGCTTGCTGGCCAAATCTCCCTTATCCTCCCACCCCGTTCATCACCTTATACAATCTGACCAGCCTTTCATTCTCCTGTCCTTTAGTAAAATATTTCGTTTCCAATTAATTTTTTCTGTATTTGGCCATAATGTAGTGTAGTGTAAAATATATCATAGTGGGTATTTAAAATATAACAATATGAGCCCAGAATAAAAAATTATTTTTATTATATTACCTAATGCTACTAATTTATTCTGCAATATAACTAATTGATTAATTTAATTTGGCCAGATGTTGAAGAAGTGTCGAAAGGCTAATTGATTTGTAGCTTCAATATTGATAGTAAAATTCTAATATTTTACCGTCCCAACAATCTCATAACCGATGTTTTTTCGGTATATTGATATAATTTGTATTCCTGATCTATCAATATCTGTAACATTGACTATGAATATTCAATCATGAATTGATTACCTTGGACCAATTAATTTAATATTTGTAATTTATTATTTGTGCTTATATTAGTTGCTATAACTATTAATTTCCTCCACCTTCCAATCATGTTTACTTTAAAGTGTGAATAATAAATTTGCAGAAGTATTATAATTACTATTACAAAACTGCAACTAACACAACTAAAAGTACTGTATTATCCTTAATTTTTACGCACTAATGCCCAATAAAATCAGTTACTGAGAAATCAAATGTATCACATTGCAAAATTAACTTACCCTCCAGCATTTCATCAGAACAGACGATAGAAAAAGTACCACATGAAAAACACTTGTCGCAATTTTCTTGAAATCAACAGTGATGGCAAATTGTTAAAAATAGCAAAGCTGTAAGGGCAACAGATGTCATAATTCCAATATTCTATTTAGTATTTAATTCTACAAAATAAATTTTATTACAAATGCAGTCTTGGTTTTCAGGTACCTAATAAGCTAACACTATAAATATTGAGAAATCTTCTGCTAACGCTTGGGCTAAAATTAAGATAGTACATTAAATTAGAATAATCATGTAAATTTACGGATACAAAAATTAAGCTCTTGTGTTTTAATGTAGAAACAACAAAATCATCATCTCGGGAATCTGTAATGAATGTATATTACGTACATATATACTCCCATATTAAATTTGAGCTTTGTTTAGGCGGTCTACACCTAGCTGCAACTTTTACAACTTCTACACCCAAACTGCAACATCACGTTTTTCTTGCCGGAAGTGACGTTTTGGTTGTTACAACCAAAGCGTTCAGGCGGCGGGTGTAACTACAACTTCTACACCCGGGTGCTACACCTTCTACACCACCTCTGCGAGGTGGAGTAGTTTGGGTGTAGAAGTTGTAAAACAGAATTCGGCGCTATTTTCGAAACATGTTACAAATAGCTGTGTTGTCTTAAGAAATTGGCTTTCCAGTTTTGAATCAGAACACCTGCAATATAGTTCTATTTGCACTTCAGAATATACACGGAAAAAAAAAAAAAAAACGAAGTTCACAATCACTTAACTAGAAATTGGTGTAAAAAAAACCACCTGCATTTTCATAAAACACAAAAATATGAAATGAATCCTTATTTTGTGGGCTTACATTTAATAAACAACTTACTAGCAGAGCTTAGCATCATATTGACAGCTGAAAGTACTGTTTTAAGAACAAATTAAAAGACTACCTGATAAAATGTTTTTTTGGTTCTCGGGGGAATTAATTTAATCCATAATGTGTTTGTTTGGCGTAATTGTATTGCAGGGTTAAGCTTGTCTTTGCATATTTTTTAAATATTTTTATCTTCATTCAAAATAATCTTGCATTGTTGTAAAATAGTTTATTATTTTTGTATGACTTGTATAAAATTTAAGTTCTGCTTAAACTTGATTATTCCAAACATGTATGTTGTGTAGCAAAGGAAGCTAGTTAATAAATAAATATGCAGTAGGTAATTCTGCATATAACATTAGACTGATCAATTTTTATCCACAATTTAGAAGCAATTAATAAGAGTATGGTAATAAAAACCCTTCCAGATTTAATCAATTGGTGATTAATCAATAGTTTCGTTCCAGTGCCCATCCCTAGCTTCATCTTTATACATAACTACCAGTCCCCCGCGACTTTGCTCGCGAGTATTATTTGTAACTGATAATATTTACTTTAATTTAAAAACCTCTTTGTACACAAAATTGGTACTTCAGTCATCAAGTGTTAGAATGTCCAAGCGGCTAGTTGAACTAATTCTGCAGCAGGATAAGTAGCTATAGCTGTCCACGCAAAAAGCAGTCTTAAGTTTGTCCCTGCCACTAACAGCGACTTCGCCTGGGCCTTATTTATAGCCCTGCCTATTTGAGGTTGTGGGGTAATTACAGACACCTAAGGTAAGAGGTTAATCGAATGAGAAACATCTGTTTACCCTGTGCACAACCATTGGTGACGGTGCCCTCAATTATATATTGTCAAAATATTCACTTTAACTTTATTGACATTACAAAGTTTCAGAGGGTAAAGGTTTCGCGGAAACGTATTTGGTGCCCCAAACCTGAGATTAGT